>CAUYQV010110840.1:0-15090 GCA_963574575.1 Galagoides demidoff
CTCTAATAAAAACTGCCTCCTTAGACAGCTTATGGCCCATTGCTGTGGGACGGAATGAATTAAAAGTGAAACTTACGTAACGCAGCTCGGCCTGTGAGCAGCAGGCCAGGGCAGTCACCAGGGACTTTTGCCGATGAGCTCTCTCGGCATCTACTAGTGTTGATCCGTCCGGCAAGGGTCCGTACCTCGAGCCCCACGCTTGGGCGCCACCTGTCCCGTCCCACGGGGCGCAGTTATTCGTGGGGGCGAGGGGGACTGAGCCTGAAAGACAATGGGCGATAAAGAGAGAACGAGACCAAGCAGGTTCCTTTGTCAAGGTCTGTTTTAATGGCGGGGAAAAGCCGGTTTTTAAAGCTTACAGGTGAGCAGGGGGCGGAGGGAGTGGGGGAAGGGGTAAAGAGGAAAGGTGTCCTTCGCGATTGGCAGATTTCAGGTTCAGGCGGTCAGCTGGTTTCGTGGGCGCGGGAACAGTCGCCATCTTGAGTTTAAACAAAGGAATCCCTGCCATGTGGTCAGTTGCCGAGTAAGAAGTTGCCATGGTTATGGAGTATATACGCAAGCGGGGCGGGGCACGTAATTTTTTGAGCATTTTGTATGTGCACTTTGGGGGAGGGGACAGCTCTGTGGGAGCCGAGGATCCTTTTTGGCTTCCGACAACAATGATTCCAATTTTATAGCGAGATATTGGATTGTGTCAATAGAAAAAATAATGATCACTACATGTGTATTTCCAGAACTGTATTTTATAGAAAGAGATACTAAAAATTAGTGTGTGGACTAGGCTCTGGAATTGGGTGGCGTGTATTGAAAGTGATTTTCAACTTTTATTTTCTAACCTTGTATAATTATTTAAACTTGATGAACTTCAGTTGTCTCATCTCCAAAGTGATTAAACTGATAGGATGCCTTGAAGTGTCTACTCATTATAAAGTGTCAGTAAATGATAGTGCTATCTTCTCGAAAATATGCTACATTGTGTTTATGTTAGATGAAATTTGAGAATTTCAAAATTTCAAAATTTTAACTATTATATGAGAATATATGAAAATCTCTATATTTCACTCCTTGCCTATTCAGTCAACAATTTCAATTTGTGTGGTCCTCATTAGAAAGAGTTTTCTAAGTGACCCTAGAAAATTCGTTCCTAATTTTTTTTTTTTTTTACCGTGAAGGCCAAGGCTTTTTAGAAAGTGACTTTTGACTTACTGACAGATGACATGGTTACTATAGATCTCCACAAATGCTCAGAAGATAATAGGACTTTCTACATTTATTTTTCTGGCATTTGGAATATTTCTGGTGATTCATGGAGAAGTTTCAGAGAGGAGATAAAACCTATTTCCTATAAGAAAAAAGGAAAATTTCAGGTAATATTCAGGAAGACTAAGGACACTAGAGACTCACCTACTTCTCTAAATATTTAAATACCATTATGGAAATAAAAGATATCTATACAACTTTAATTCTAATTTATACAGCTATAAATTAGATTTTAAGCTTTTTCAGAGATACAGGTAGAAATCATTAAAATTTCCTTTGAGAAAGTAAAAACACAATGAACATTAATTTGATTTCTAGCCTATCTTCATGGTTTCACTGAGTGTTGAATACTATTGTTTTGCTGGAGGGAATAGTTCCATAGGCTGTCATTTATGTGTTCAAAACAGGACACTGAGCACCTTGCCTTTTCAGATAAAGGCACAGTGGGGCGCAAAAGAGAGAATTCAACATAAATTTAATTATTTCATCTTCATTTTCCCAGTTATTAAACTAAGAAAAACAGAATTTAGTGACATGGAGAAAATCAGCTAAGCTGAGAAAGTTTTTCACTCTTGGGGCATTATCTATTTACATCTGTGACATTATCCATGGGGCTTGTACAAAGGGGTGTATGGATGGCTTTAAGTCTCTAGTCCTCCTAGATACTCAACATCTTATATTTGCAGTGGACTCCACCTCCATCAGTACTAATATTGTGCCCAAATTATCAAGAGGTTTGGATAATTATTTAAAATTATCAGCTGCTGTATGCAAGAAAATAGATCATAGGGACAGGGTAAAAACATTGAAGTATATTATAAATGTCTTTGAAGTAGAGAAAAAAAATGTGGTAATGATTGCAGGAAATTGAACATATTCAGACAACTTATATAACTTTATAGTCTACTTATAATTGAACCAAGATATCTCTTTGTTTGTGTTGAGATAGAAAAACAGAGACCAAATTTGGTGAACATCAGAAATAATGGACTCAGGTACGTCATATGGATACACCAGGGAAGAGTAACTTGGACGCAGGATGCTACAGCTATATTATCATTTTCTGATGTATCTTGAACCTTGCTAACTAGTTGAGACAACCTTCTCTTTCTATAGTCTACATAGGATACAGAAGAGACTGTAATGAATGCATTGGACACTACTGAGATTTTTTTTTTTATTTCTGTTTAATATGAGGATGTGTACAATTAGGTTACATTGTTTGCCTATGTAAGGTAAAGTCTGAATGTCAGCTTCAATCCTTCACCCAGTAAGTGTCCAATATGTGAGGAAGATCCATCATTTTCAGGTTGGTCTGTAACTCAGGGAATCTCAGTGGAAAGCACTGTCAAAGTTACTATAGTCAGTTTACCCCTTCCCTGAAAATTTTAATATAACATGGACTTCTGGAGAAGATAATCTAAAATAAAGTATCCAAACTGCTGCATTCCACACAAGGCTCTTCTGAATGGTGATTATGAAAGATTTGCTACATTTTTATTTTTGTCTATTTGCTTCCAATGTGTTTCATAGAAATTGTTCTGATGAATAGTAAGAGGCATGTAAATGTAAGATTTTTTGTTCCTTGTTATACTTAGAGAAATAAGGCACAGAGAGATTAAATAATTTGATCAAGTAGAGAGTTATTAAATGGTAGAACTAAAAATCTAAGGAGATTGGCTTTAGATTTTAATACAAATAAGGAACATCAAGGAGATTGAGAGACATGGAGTGTGTGCAATTTTATATAATGTAGCCTGGGAAGTTTTCCCTAGTGACAAGATATTTGATTAGAAATAGGAAAGAAATACAAGAACAAGCCATGCAGATATGGCTGGCGCACAGGTATAAGGAAGAAAGTTGCAGACATTGAAATCAAAGAGTTAGGGAGTGGGTAGAGACCTTAACAGTAAGATCATATGGGCCTTAGAGGCCAGAGCAAAGTGCCTTGAATGATAAGGGAGTCGGTAGAATTTTCAAGAGAAATTAACTGAGCAATTGTATTTCTAAATATTCAAGCTTTTCACTATTTTAAAGGAGATGTACAATATGCTGATCAAAAATATTTAGCCAGTATTATTAGGAAAATAATTTACCTATATTGCTTTGGTAAGTCTTTAGTAAATCTATTCAACATTTTTATAATATACTTAAACAATTTTACGTATTATCTCATAACATTTCATTATGCAGATTATTAAGCTAAATTGCTGGAGATCTTTGACCTGCTGGAAGACACAATTAGCAGCAGAGCAAGTACCAGAAAATCAGCTGGGGCCGGTCAGTAGCTCACACCTATAATCCTAACACTCTGGGAGGCCATGGCAGGTGGATTGCTTGAGCTCAGGAGTTGGAGACCAGCCTGAGCAAGAGAGAGACCCTATCTCTACTAAAAAGAAAAAAGGTAGAAAAATTAGCCAGGCACTGTGGCAGATGACTGAAGTCCCAGCTACTCATGATGGTGAGTCAAGATGATTACTTCAGCCCAAGAATTTGAAGTTGCTATGAGCTATGAAGGGGGGCACTCTAGCCTGGGGCAACAAAGTGAGACTCTGTCAAAAACAAAAAAAGAAATAAAAAAGGAAGGAAGGAGTCCATGTTATACTAAAATTTTCAGGGAAGAGGTAAACTGACTACAGTAACTTTGACAGTGCTTTCCACTGAGATTCCCTGAGTTACAGACCAACCTGAAAATGAAGGATCTTCCTCACATATTGGACACTTACTGGGTGAAGGATTGAAGCTGACATTCAGACTTTACCTTACATATGCAAACTTCAGTCTCTCAGGGTTGCCAGTCATACCGTAGGGTGCAGGGAGGGAGGGAGAAACAGAGAGAATGAAAGAGAAAGAATCAATTGTCTTGAATTCTAGTATTTTCTATCTCTGTATTAGTTTTTTCCTTTTATTTTAAATTTTTCCTTTGTGGTACCTTGTATTTTCTGTTTATTACTCCAATGTATGACTACTGGATAACCCTGTTGTAGGTAACAGTGCATAGGCTATAAAAAGAAAGAGAAAGAACCCTGAAGAAAGAAAGATATTCAAAAGCTTAAAGATCTGTTAGAATGAAGAGATCTTATGTAACACAAGTGTTAGAAATGAAGGTGAAGCAAAAGCTTTTTCATAAATGCAAATTGCAGTAACACAGACGGGGGAAGTGCAGGGCTGCATGTGGTCTTTTCCCTGCTTGCATAAACCCAGTGACTATCAGCGACAAAATACTTTCCTGTCTTATGCAATTATCCAGACACAGAAAAGGAGATCTCTGAATTTTAGAATCAAAGTCTCTACCAAACTGTTGCTAATTGCAAACACTGTTATAGGTTTCATAGCCTGTAGTTATTGATGGCTAACTAATTAGTTGAAAAAAAAATTTATCTTATGCTGATGTATATTAACTTGTATCTAAATGAAGGGCCCCTATACCATTCTTCATAAATTTACCATTGATAAATATCTCTAACCTGAGACATCCATTAGGAGATGGCATTTACTTTTAAGGTGGTCAATTAGGATTTTGTGTGTGTGTGTGTGTGCAGTTTTTGGCCAGGGTCAAGTTTGAACCCACCACCTCCAGTATATGGGACCAGCGTCATACTCCTTTGAGCCACAGGCAATGCCCACCAATTAGGATTTTTTAAATTAATAAAAGCATGAATAATTCATAAAGCTTTCATAGAAGCACCTTTACATCCTAAAAGTTTTATAGGGCAACTCTGAGCTGTTCAGAATCCTCACTTACAACTTTTTATTTCTTCTATAAATGTCTTGTCTTCATTTTAACCACTATATAAGCCCATCAAGAGAACATAAGCAATAAAAAAAATTCCAAGTTACCTATCAAAAATTGTATTTCATCACACTTAGGTTATATAAACATAAATAAAATATAAATGCAAAAAATCTTAAAATTATCCCCTAGGGAAGCATGTATTTATTAAAAGCCTACAATTTTAACTTTCTAAAGTATAATTTGTTATTTAGTTAGAAATAAAAATTTTATATTTTGTTAAGCATATCAAATTTTAGAACTTAATTTCAAGTGACAGTAGACTGTGTTCAAAATAAACCACATAAAGTTAATTGTGGGGAAGAAGAAGAAGGAAGGAAGGAAGGAAAGAAAGAAGGAAGGAAGAAAGGAAACAAACAGACCTTTGTTTTTTTCCATGACAATACACTTTTACTACCTTCTGCTTTAACCACTTTTACCTCTTTTAAGACTAACATTCTCTTATACTCTTAATATTATATCCACAAAAATGGAGAGTTCACAGAAGTTCTGTTTGTGTTAGAGAGTTATCTTCTGGAGACTAGACATAAGATGAGAAAATGATCCATTTTTAGTAGCTACACATTCTCACTTGAAAGAGGCAAAAGTGAAAAAAATGAATAAAAAGAAAGAGGAAAAAAGTGGATATTTGCTCATAGCAACAAAGAAACACAGTGTAATGCTACATAAAATTAAGATAGCTTAATTAAGCTTATATAGGCCAGCTGGTCACCTAACCAGAATTTATAAAATTGATTTCATGAGTGTCAGAGCCACTATGTCATCAGTGACACACCCAGGAAACAGCTAGTTATCTGGCAAGAGGGGAGGCTCTAAGAGGTGCAGGAGAGCCCTAAACCACCTCTGCAGTGGCTATTTATTGAGATGATACTCAACAGGTGTGGAGAAAGCCATGGACAAGGGCTACGTACTCTTTCCCCAGGGGCTCGACTCCCATACTGAAGCACCACAAATGTTCAAGGTCCAACACCTGCTGACTAATGAGCAACTGATCTCATCTCATTCCTAGAGCACTGAGTTACTTGAGGGCTTGTCCTCCAGCTGAAAAACATCTCTGGGCCTGCCAGGAGACTATCTTGCTTTCAATGTTTCCCTCAAGTACCAGTGACTGTTCTTATAAGCATGGTGTCATTCTTCTAAACATGAGTAACATATTCCAGATAGGGAACCTATTATCATCAGATGAATTATTGTAATACTAAATATTTGCCTATTGAAATATGCTTTAATGACAATATACTGCCCCTACCTTTTATATTTTAAAAAATGTGCAATTGTAGGTCTTTTATGGAGGATAGAAAATATGATGTGGAAGCTACGGATTTTTTAAACATTAATCTGCTCACCAGATTATTCTTTAGTCATCTGATATGGAGTAAATAGCTGCAGAAATGAGGAGAAAAACAGTAGCTGAGATTAGGACAATCGGGTGGAAAGGCTATAGAAAAGAAAGCAATGAATTTCCAGAATCCAAAAGATTCTTGCATGGGGTAGATTTTAAGAGTGTGGTATATGTGGCAAAAGTATAGCAGAAGTCATTAGGCTAGTGGAGAAAAGACAATAAAAAAGAAAAAATTAAACTGTGTGGAGAATACTTTGCCAAGCTTAAAATATTTTCCTAGAGTTGACCTTGCTAATTTGTGTCTACTCTGTGTAGACTGGTATTAAACACATATATGAAGGCTGGTATTAAACAGCCAGTAATTCTTCCTATCATTCCACTAGACCAAAGAAATATCTCTTATCATTGTCATAGCATTATCTGTATTGAATTACTTGTTAAAAAATTTCTAATGCTAAATATCCCAAATTAATTCTGTTTCATCCAGACTGATCATTTCATGTTGACTCTTGGGATTACTAAAGTGCTAAATGCATTTTAAAAATAAATTTATAAATTAAATTTTCAACTTTTCCTTTTACTTCTTTGTACCACGTGATGAATCTGGTAATATTATTGGAGCAATTAAGTTCTATTAGACTATTCAATAGTTTCTCAGTAAAAGTGCTCTGGCTTTATCATTTTCATCATTTCAAACTGGATTAGACAAGTCACCAGTGAATACATTGTGAAAAAGATGCCTCTTGGCTGTGGACTAAATAGCCAACTACAGCAAGGCTTTAGTCTTTATAATTTTGTTACAAGTGACAGCTGCATTCCAAGTGCAAAAATAAGAACATAAATCCACCCACAGAATTCTCCCCCAAAATAACTTATTTCCAGAAGACCTGAGTTTGAGCTAGAAGGTTTTTATTTGCTTTATTTTAATTTTTTGTTTTTAAAATAAAAACTGGAATGAGTGAACTTTGACATATCAGTGAAGATATTATAGAATATACATTTATGTAGACTGAAGGGTAGAGGGAATCAAATATTTGGAATTGCCAATAGCACAAAATACCCTTTTAATCCTCTGGTAATTCTTAACTCAGATGGTCAAAAGAATGTATATTAAAACATGTGAAAATACGCCAGCGCTGGGGTGGGGTCATGGGATGGATGTCTTCTCTGCCCTGTTCTACCAGCCTCAATGAAACTTAATTTGCACTGCTCCAGTTTATATAACTATTCATCAGGGCTCACTTTGGTGATATTCTCTGAAAATATGTTTCTAGTTCTTTCACTTAAAGTTAGTAAAATACACCAGGGGTGCCAAAAAAGTATACACATTTTAAGAGATCTTATCTACCTACTACTTGAATTGAATTCCAGTAGCAGTGTGTAGTATGATGTTCACTTACAAGATGGCATTAATCAAATGAAAGGTAGTGTCACCATTCCACAGACAGGACAAAGTAAATAGCAGAAGCACAATTGTCCTTTAGGAGTGCAAAGCCATTTTGAAGTGCTATTCGAAATTCAAGAACATTATGGAAATATAGCAACAATGGAGGCTTGAGTATGCCCCCAGACACTCTACACACCTAAAAATCACTCACATTCTTAACTTTGAAACACTTGGTACCAAGGGTAGTGTGCACAAGGGATGATTCCAGAGGCCTCACACAGCAACGAGTCCAGTTTCTTCTGCTATGGTGTTGGAACAGTTCACACACTTGCCACAGAAGTCTACCAAACAGTGTGCCTGGGAGATAGGAGTTAGCAGAACAAGCATACAGTGCATTCTTAAAAGTAGCAAAATGGAAAGTTTTCATTTCAATATTATTACATACACTGAATGAAAATGGCTGTGACTAAAGGTTCACTGAGACATGAGCATTTACCTTGATGAGAATTTGGCAGGGCAATGTATATATATGATAGGACTAAAGCTTGAGTGCACTTGACTTTTTCCCAGGTCTCCTGATTTAGCACCCCTTAACTTCTAGCTATGGGGGATCTTAAAGGATATCGTATACCATAGAAAACTGGATACACCTTGGCACTTCTGGAGGAAATTGAAAGGGCATACCCAGCAATGCAAGGGTCACTTTGGCCAGTGTTGCTCTTCATCATAATCAGAAATGTCTACACGCTGATAGCAATCCCTTGAGCACTCTTTAATCGCAGAAGTCAAGTGTATTTGTATTCATCTCTTGTTTGGGATACATATTGAGTATTACAATTTTAAGACAGTTTTCTCCATTTTTGAAACATGGATACTTTTTTTAGCACCCTCTGTGAAATTGTTTTTGATGGACATAGTTACTAGGAAAAAAAGAAGCACAGCTCATCTAACTGCTATTAAATCTTTAAACACATGATAATTTTTAAAAGCTAAAATATGCAGCTTATAGATACAGAGGGCCAGCTATATCTCAGCCAAATTTTCTGAACAAACCCAGCAGCTGATATAAATAGTTAACAATACTTTATATACAGCTGAGGCAAGTGAAATCTATCTTCCTCTGGTAGAGGGAAGTTTTGGAGTTGCATAAACCTGTAGTCAGTGTATCACCTTATGGATTGGCTGGTACCAGAAGACCCTCTTTTTCACTGGATGTTAAGGTGGTATAGTCTGCTAATAAGTTTCACTCCAATAAGTCAATGCTTTGCTCCTCCTGATAATCTAGTTTTGACTTCAAATCTCTGTGTTTTCATTGACTGGTAGCTCTTTACACACCTTTCCTCCATGACTTCAGCTCCCTTAATCCCACCTCAACCCAACCAGACTGTTTCTTAACTATTGACATGAGTAAGCAGGATACTTAGTCTCCACAGAATGAGGATGTTATTGGTGCTTCCTTCATGTGCTTGCTGTGAGATGAACTATAATAATGCATGTTAGTACTCAGCATAGGACTGAGTCACTGTAATTCCTAAGAATAAACATTTGCCATCTTTAGTACCATTTTTGTCACAGTAGTAGATCCCCCTCTGTGCACCTCAAACCTGACTGTGTAGCTCTCCCTGTGGCATCATCTCCCACTATGTTGTCTGTAGAATCGTGACCTAGTGCACATTTTGCTGAGGCCTATACCCCTCTCCTGAGTTTCCAGTCATCGAGCTGCCTCCTCCTATCTGACTTGGATTTGGCAGGGATTCTATTCATATATCCACTTGAATATCACTTGCCTGAGAGCGAAATGGGAGGCAATACCTAATTTGCATCTATGTGACAAACAGGGAAATGATTCAGATGTCTAGATATCATATAATGGTTAATGGTCACCATTACCCAAAATATTTATCTGGTTTTGAGTTCACATTTTTATTGTGGAATCATTCATTCAGTCAAAAAATGTGTTTTTAATGTTATTTCAGAGTTTCATATCTCATCAGTATATAATCTCAAATACAAAGAATAAACTTCTTGTTTAATTAAAATTCTATATAAAAGAGGTGTAATGTGTCCAGAGCTCATGTCCAATATGGGAGCTTCATGTGGCAATTTAAGTTTTAACAGACTAAAAGTCAATGAAAATTTAAATTTAGCTCCTCAGTCATGAATACTAGCAATAGTTTGGGTGTCCAATAGCTACATGTGGGTAGTGACTACTGTACAAAACAGCATAAGCATAGAACATTTCCTTCATCACAAAAAGTTTGATTGGACATCGCTGATTTACAAAAAAGTAACTAATATTCTATTCTAGTCAAATGTAAGGCAGAGACCTCAAAAGTCAAAGGATAAAACAAACATAGGCCACATGCAGAGGAACCTGTTCTGAACAGTACATTTGGACTACCTACTAGGAGAGACACCAAATATTTATTTTCCAAACATTTGGATATGGTTTTCCTTAAAAAAATCAAATCAACTAAAATCACTGAACAAGCCCTGTTAGAAAACTAGATTATGAAGACCACCTGCCCACCCACCCCCCACCACCACACAAACACTTATTGCAATGGGTAAACCTGTGCTTGGAACGAATTAGAGACTTTGAAAGGCAATTACTATATAATTGTCACTGAGTATTCTTCGGCCATTGGTTCCTAGACCTTCCATGGATACTAACCTCAGTGCATGCTCAAGTACCTGATAGAAAATGGTATACTATTTGCATATATCCTATGCATATCCTCCCATATATGTTAAAGCATTTCTAGGTTGCTTATGATTCTTAGTATAATGTAAATGCTATATAAATAGTTGTTATACTGTATTGCTCAGGGAACAATGATAAAAAAAGACTATGAATGTTTAGTTCAGGGGTAATTTTTTTTAACTTTTGATTAAAAAGTTAATCGAATAATGCCATTTTTAAAATATATTTTTGATCTATGATTGGTTGAGTCCATATATGCAGAACCCTCAGATACAAAGGGCCAACTATATCTGGAAACTTGTGGTCTGCGTCAAAGGGGTCTCTCTCCTTCTTGGCATTCTTATTCCAAATATTACCCAAGTTGACAATTATGAGGGGAGGTGACATCTTAATCCAACAAATCCATCAGTAAACTGGAAAAATATTGTCTTCCTGGCCCAATAATTTAACATAAATTTGGACTGAATTAAATTATCTGGTGATTATCTCAGTCAGCCCAAGGAATTCTGGAGATGCAACATAGGATTGGATGATTATTTGTCCCTTACGGTATTCTGACATACCTCTGCCCCTCTGGGTTGGTATTCTTGCTATATCATCATCTGAATAACAGCCTTGCTCAAGAGTCTATTTTTGGAACCTTAACTCCTACTTTTACCAAATACCTGGATGTCAGAATGCTGATTGACCCTTGTTGTTTCAGAAAAATCCTGACAGGTGGAAATTAAAATTGATACTCACAAAAAATTAAGAAATTCAGCGTGATTAAAAACTTCAATCTTGGCTAAAATGACATAGGAAATGATCATCATTTTTAGAAATACATAGGCGTATAATGTCATTAGAATTTAGTGGAATTGGAAAACATTATCATGGAAGGTTTAAAAAGTCTTCAGAACATGTAGTACATTAGTCTTCCCCTCTGAAAACTTCCTTTTTATTACATTCTTTGCTGAAACACATCTAGTTCTTATAACTCAAAGGGTACTGCATAAAAATATTTTCCTAACTGAAATAATGCATGTTTGTTGTACAAATGTCAAAAAACACAGAAACATATGTGGTAAGATTATATATTAAGATGTGAACTTGTATTTTGTTCTTAAAATATTTTTCCAGTCTGTAGTCCAAGAGAGCAGCTAGAATGCTTTGCTTTTCCTCACTCTGTTAAACCAAGCTGAAAACAGAAATTATTCACAGACAACTTCGTTTTCTGTACTTACTTTCCTGAAAGTCTAAGCTCCTGGCACAAGAAGTTCCTCCTGGGAAACAAGGTGAATGAGTGCTTTTAAGAAGAAAGAAGCAGGTGCAATGGGCCTAAAACCATGACAGATGACAAAGCAGATGTGAGCCTTGGGTGAAATGGCATTAAAACACAGAACTCCATTATTTGAAGTACCTTAAGAAAAAGTTGCATGTCTAGGGGATTGAAGGATGTCACTGGGAGGTACTATGTTAAAATACTACAAACACAGAAAAAATAGACCTTTCAGATCTCAGTCGACTGTGGGTATCCAGTGAACATTTGCAAGAAAACATGGACCTGAGACCAGAAAGGCTTTGCAAATATTTTACACTAAATGTTTTTCTCCAACTTTTGAATACCAAATGCTATAGGGTCTTTTACACTGCTTATGGTAGGGGAATGATAGTAGTAATAGTTGAGTTAGAATTTCTTATTGACCAGGCATGGGGCTTGGAGCTAGATTCCACATGAATAAAATAAGTAAAATAAAATAAAACATTTCTTGTATATTTGCATTTGTGGAGTAAACATTATATACTTTATATGCATACAGAAGAAAAACTAGAAGTAAAAAAGAACTGTTGCGAAGATGAATATAAACTGAACAGAAAACAATAATATAGAGTTCCATTCATAAAGATGTTTCCTTTGCAAGTATTTACTTAGGGCAAAAAATATACGGCAGGACTAATCTGTTGTTTAACTGAGAATGTCTGTCCTTTTTACATATCCATTATTGGCCACTAGTAAATGAAAGCAAATTTAGATTTCAGAGTATGTGCTTAGAACTCAGCTTACATTTCTATATGTTTATACGCACGATAAGGAGATAGTTAAATAAAATCTTACTTAATAAAGTAAGTTCATTTTTTATGGAGTTATTATTACACAGATAATTCATAATATGGCTCAGTTCAAGATGTTTAGAGAGAAAAGCATGTAATTAATTCTTCCTTCCTCCTTTCTATAAGATATAATAGTCCTAAACTTCTGGCAAAGAAGTTTAGAAACCCTTCCCCTTGCTGTTCCAATTCTGGAATAATTGAAAAATTCAAGTACTTGCTTCAGACTTCTCTCTCATTCACATACACATATACACAAATTCATCTTTACCTTTGTAGTGTATAGGTATATTCTGGGATAATTGTACATATCAGGAGGCTGAGGATAGTCCAAGCTAAGTAGACAAGCCATCTCCTAGTATATATCCACCTATATCACTGTTTAAAGATAAAAATCTATACTTTGACTCATTCTAGAAAAGTGAAAGAAAGTAAAATCTTTCCTCATTTTCTCAATGGTAAAAATAAATTTCCTTATACATTAGTAACATGCAATATTTTTTTCCCGTTTAAAGTAAGTTTTGACTTCTTTAACATGCAAACATTTAATTTCAAAATAAAAATAAGACTGTGTACAAAATTAGAACTCCCTCTAGTGTTCAGAGTTGCTCTCTGCCACTATTAAAAAAAAAAAAAAGTAAGAAATAAACAGCTTAGCAATAGTCCCTTTCCTTCTAACTAGAAAACTACCTTACTTTCCTTATTTGGCTCTATATCATGAAAGTATGTAGGGAGGCCTCAGCAGTTACTGACCAACTAGGAATCAACTAAGCTGACTTTCCTGTGACCTTGGCCAAGTTCACTAAAATGCCAATCTTGGCTCTTGGAATCAACTTCTCTCCTCTTTGTGCATCTTGATGCAAATGGAAAAGGGCATGTTGGTGCTATTCCAAAGACTGAGCATTAGTGTTATGCAGCTGGCAGGAATTGCTTTCCTTCCGGAGACTCTGAGTTCCCTGTGAGCATATGTTATTCATCAAAACACAGCTGATTTCACAGGTTACAATTGTATAATGAGCATATATAAGCTTATAATGACCCCAAGTCCCCTATCAGTGGCTGTACAGTGAGATGAACAAAACCCTCATTCTCTTATCTCCTTTCTGCTTTGTTGAGCCTCTTCTCAAGGTAGTGACATTTTTTTTTTTAAAGAAAAGTCCAATTTAAACGTATCTGCTTGTCAAAGCCATAGTGGTGGTGTGATTTGTCAGGGCTCACTATGAGAGTAGACAAGGCAGAGAAATTAATAAAAATCACCCACAAGAAAATCTATGCAGATGTATTCACCTTGAGCCAGAGCTGTGCAGGGTTCCCTAAGAGTTAACTGTGGATTGCTTGAGAGGTTGGCACAGTGGGAGCTTTTTTGAGGGTAAAATGATGTTGATTGACTAGCCACCCTCTGGTTTGGGGCTATGGTTTATTATCAGGGGCATCGCTCTGATTTTCCTCCCACACTTGTCCCTTTGTTTCCCAGTAAGGAGAGGTTAATTGTCGTGTCTGGATGGCGAACACCAGCATGACGTAATGGTACGAGGTACCAACACTGCACTTGGACTTGTGATGATGCTTTCTTTCTGAACTGCGTATTTTAAAAGCTCTGATATTTTCATGCTGGTGGGAATGTTGTTGTGTCTGATTTTTATCTAACAGCATTTAAAAAATCTTTAGTCAGACAATTCTGAAATATCTCCAGTGTATAAGAATATAGATATGTGTTATTACTTATTTAGGAGCAATGCTGTAGTGGGCGCCTGGCAGACTATCAAAGCAAACAAAAAGTATTCAGCTCACAAAGCAGGTCAAAAGATGTGTTTAGAATACATGTGGCTCGAAAAAGAAACATTTCAGTGAGATTAAAATTAGCAAATGATTTCTATTTAGTGAGCACGAATCCGTTTCCAGGAAAGTCAGCAAGTTATTAAGGGTGAATTAGCATTCTTGGTGACCATCTAAATATTTTTAGTAAGTCTGGATTTAGCTCTCGGGTGTCCAGAGTAATCTGCCTTCCTAAACCTTTTCTTGCCGGAGAAGTTTAATTCAAGTTGTTATGATCCTGAGGCTACTTTTATTCTGCCACCCTCTCAAGTGTCTCCAGGTGAAGTAGGGTCATATTAGTAAGTATGCTTGAAAGAGAAAAGGAGCTGGCTCGACGCCTGTGGCTCAATCGGCTAAGGCGCCAGCCACATATACCTAAGGTGGTGGGTTCGAATCCCCAGTCCGGGCCCGCCAAACAACAATGATGGCTGCAACCAAAAAATGGCCAGGCGTTGTGGCGGGCACCTGTGGTCCCAGCTAATTGGGAGGCGGTGGCAGGAGACGCGCGTGAGCCCAGGAGTTGGAGGTTTGGATGTGCGATAAAGCCAGGGCACGCTACCCCAGGGGGTAGCGTGAGGCGCTGTCTCAATGGAAATAATACAAATGGTGTCAGGGGGTCGCGCGGGGGCGCTCGGGCGCGGGCGGGGTCCGCAGAGGTCGCAGCCACCGCAACCTCTGGGGCGGAGGGGAGGTTGGGGGCG
>CAUYQV010110843.1:0-14593 GCA_963574575.1 Galagoides demidoff
AGGAGAAACTCATCCAGACGTTGAAGTGTAGACACCGGCAGCTAGATAGATCCAGACACCTCATTAAGTGAATTGTGGAGTCTTTGAAGCAGAGAAAAATACAAGAAAGCCGTGGTTTTCAATGCGCAGTTGACAATGAGAAAAACAATTTGATCTATCAAGTAGTCACACTCAAGGATGTTACTGAAGAACAGAAGGAACAGATGGCAGAATTTTATAGAGAAAATGAAGAAAAATCAAAGGAGTTAGAAAGGCAGGAACTTACCTGTAGCGTGCTGCAACATAAGATGAGGGAACTTAAGGCCTTCAGAAAGAGATGAAATTTATTGAGAAACTTGGCTTAGTTATAATCCCCAGTTGGGCACTCCCAGTGGTGATGCGTGTCATTACCCAGTGGCTGGAGCCAGCACTGTGGCATCTCAGGAAGCTGCTCAGTCCTGGAGTCATTGGGAGAAGGGCCCTAGATGCAGGGCTACAAAAACTTGCTGGAGACAAGGAAGAGCTGCTATCACAGATGAAAACTCAGCTGCAGTTAGAGGAAGAAGGACTAAAGTGATCCAGGAATAATGGCACAGTGGGTGACCTGGCAAGACTTCCAAATGGTTCAGATTTGCAGTTCATTGAAATGCAGAGAGATGCCAACAGACAAATTAGTGAATATAAATGTAAGCTTTCAGAAGCAGAACAGGATATAACCACCTTGGAGCAAAGTATTAGCCCGCTTAGAAGGACAGGTGCTGAGCTATAAAACTGCTGTTGAAAATACTGACAAAATGGAAGATGAATGAAGGGCAGAAAGGGGGAAGCTACAGTGAGTTACCAGCACAGCTGGACAAGATTGAGGAGATGAAGATGCCCAACAGCCACCTGGCTGAGTGGCTAGAGATGAAGGCCAACAGGACAACACTTCTGGCCCAGCCGTAGGGAGGCCACCTTTTGGCATAGATGCTCTTCCCTGGGGCCCTGCCCAGAGGAACTGACATTTTGTCCATTGACATGAACCCCATTCAATAGCACTGTTCGAGTTTTGCATTAAAATAGCTGGCTTCATATTTTATAATTTATGAGAGAATGAAGCAGGTTTGAATCTTCATGAATAAACACTTTGGATTTTGTTTGTAGTTTTAGACTAAGAATCAGCCCATGCTATTTTTATTTTTTCTTTCCATAATTTTAAACATGTTTACTCCACATTTTCCTCCAACTGTCTCAGTGACTGGCCACTCGGAGACCTTGGCATAGGGGCAGGATGATAGCAATTCCATGAGCGCTCACTGAGATACTTGCTGGAGATCTCAGAAAACTCAAGGGCCTTCTCCACGGTGCAATTCAGTCTTCAGGGATCCTCAGTAGACAAAAGACATTTACCCTTGATATTGGATAACATTTCTATTTCAGTGAAGAAGCAAGTTCACAGTTGGGGAATCTATGTTTCACTCAAATTTTTATGTTTGGAGGAAAAAGCCTTTTTTTGTAAAATATTCAAATTTATATAAGAAAATGTAAGGAAAAAGTAGGGGGACTATACATAAAACTTGCTTTATTGCACAGGGCAGGGGAAGTCCAAGGCCTAATCCTCTCAATGTAAGAGTAGGGTCCTTATTCTTCAATATCAACTGTGCTTTACCTTATAAAGTATTTCATCTGCTGCTTATTTGTGGAATAAAACCCCAGACAAGCCCAAAGGTGGAGAGCAGGGCCGGGCTGGCAGGTGGGAAATCTGCCTAAAGATTCTATTAAACATACCCCTTTGCCACCCCACCCCCTGAAAAGAAAAACCCAAAGCTTAAAATCAAACAAAGTAATGAGCTAATAAATTTGTTATTGATTTGGTGTGCTATTATAATCTGTTAAATGTAAAATTTTAAAAAGTCTTTATTAATTTGATCTAATGGGTAGTCTTTAGAGAAGACCAAGCAACCTTTATTTTTATATTAATGGCTCACAGAGCTACTTTAAATCTTTAGATGCTTTTTGTAACTGTGCCCACTCCATATTTTTAGAGCATGAATGTAATGTAGAGATCCAAAGTTATTCTCGGGTCTGAATAAGCTCACCACCTACATTTTTTAAAACCTTAATCTTGATGAAATCTTGTCATGACTATTTCTATGCCAGGTACGAATAGAATGAATGTATATCTTTTTCAAATATTTCAATATCTTGACCATTTTTCAAGGTAAATATATTTAAAAATAAAATGTCCTCCAAGATTAACTTACTAAGACAACTCTTAACAAAATCAAAATACACATAGATGATATATAGCTAAGGTCATTGCCTTTGAAACTCAAAAATGTTTCCTCAGCTAAAAATGATTTTGATTACTCACAAATATTAAAATTAGAAATGAATCATCTGTAGAAGGTGTTATTCATGACCTACTATTTTGGATTTTTATATATTTTTTGTAATAGTTATGCTAAAACTAATCCATACTGGGTGCAGTGGTTCACACCTATGAACCTATCACTCTAGGAAGCCAAGGTAGGAGGATTGCTTGAACTTGGGAGTTCAACACCAGCCTGAGCAAGCACCAGACTAGTACTAAAAATACAAAAATTAGCCATTTATTGTGGTAGGACCTGTAGTCTCAGTTACTCAGGAAGTTGAGGCAGGAGGATTGCTTGAACCCAGGATTTTGAGGTTGCTATGAGCTGGGCTGACTTCATGGCACTGTAGCCTGGGCAATGGAGTGAGACTCTGTTTCAAAAAAAAAAAAATATATATATATATATATATTCAAAAAACAATATATATATATTTGATATATACATCAAAAAGAATAATACTGTACACCAACCTAATAATGCCTAGCTTTAAGACAAGAGCATGTTCATGATGGTCAAACATTTTTTAAGTATTTTTATGATTAAGTCATAATAAATATATGACTTTAAGTAAAAAAAAGAAAAAAAAGAATTATTTTGAGAAAACTCACTGCCCACTCACTATCAGCTTTATTTAACTCAATAATTTTGCTCATAATTATTACAGAAAATATATAGAACCAAAAGTTAAGGAAAACTATATTAATACTATAAAACTAAAAGTGGCTATCTCTGATCATTGGAATTTTAGGTTATCCTTACTTCTACTTTTTTTTTTAACTTTCCAGTTTTTCTTGATTGAATATATTGATTACAAAAAATACTTATTATTAAAATTTTCCATTGGCTTTAACATTATCACATCTAAAGAACCAATAATTACATAACAGTGCTGGTTAGATATTTCCTTTTCTTCTATAATCTCTGTTAAAGGAATATATATCCTTCAGAAAAACTCCTTTCTGTAGGATACCACAAAGTTACAAAAGTGAAAAATTCATTTTTATATTATAAATAGAGGTACAAGTTTTTGGTGGCCTAAAAGGAGGAACATACTCTGAGGCATATGGGTTTCAAATTTTAGTTTTGAAATTTCTTTACTAATGATGTCATAGTTGAGTAAAAGTGTTCCTAAACAACAACAACAAAAATGGTTACTCAGAGACTGAATTATTTTTTATAATCTCCTTAAATAAATTTTAAATAACGGTCTCTTAAAAAACTTCGTATAACGGAAAACCAATTCTAAGTATAATGGTATACTTTATAAGTACAATTCGATAAGTGTTATTCAATCTTTCCGTGATTGCTGAGAATTTCACAATGCTTAAGAGTCATCATTGTGAATGTCAGCTTGATTGTTGACTACCATAGCTGCAGATGGCGGAAGAAACAGACCTGCCTACTCACTACCAACATTATTTAACTCAACAATTTTGTAGTACCCATGGTTCTTCTCGTCATTCCACAAACATGTCTTGACTATGTCTACTTCAAGTAATTCCCTGGAAGTGATGTGGGTTCTCACTTCCCCATTCAAATTCTGCACATTTTTGTAGATGATTTCAAGTATCTTCTTAGAAAATGTTCTTGATGGCCATACTAGTTCATACTTCTTTGAAATCCTGCATAATTTGCTTCTTTTTGAAATCTTATATTTTCCTTCAAAAAGTTATGCTCATTTCTTTGTGTAAGAAATGTAAATGCTTGAGATGATGGATACCCTGATTACTCTGATTTGATTAATTCACATTGTATGTCCGCATCAAAGCATCACTTGCCCCCTATAAATACATACAACTATCGTTTTAATAAATAAAAATCAAAAATGTTTAAAAGATTGTGTTCAGTGTTCTTCAATCTCTTCCAAATTTACAATGTAATTTATAAAATACATTTCTAAACTGATAGAATCCACATAAAGTAAATGGAAGAAGTATTGGTTCACATACACCTGCAATAGGACAATAATGAAACCAAGTCTCCCAAACTTACGTGACTACATTTTTCTAATAGGGATATGATGTGAAAACAAACAAATAAACAAAAATCCCTTTTTATTCTATTTTCATAAGTAGATTCACATTTATTTCTGAGAAAAAAATGTTTTTCCTACATGTAAATGAAGAATAAATTCATTGAGTTCTTAACTAAGGAATGTTAAAAAATATATAGGCAGTATCTTCAAGGACTGTTTTACAAAGCAACTAAGAATGTTGTTTTAAATGGAAAGGTTTTATGTTTCATTTTTTTTTCCTTTTCAATTAGTCAGCTCTTTATAGGTAGGTTGGAGGAAACATTAACTTTTTTTAAGCAATTCTGCAGTGGATGAGATAATACACTTCCAGTACTGGTATTTTTGTTTGTTTGGTTTTTCTTTTGATTTTATACAGACTCAATTTACTCCTAACCTTATTAAAATAGTATGCAAGCTTGAAATAAGTAAATACATAAATAAATCTATGAGATAGAATTAAATAATAGATTGTGTATAAAAACATGTTTATTTTAGCAAACTACATATTGATGGTACCTGGCAAATCAAGGAGAAAGCCGTTTTCAACATGTTGGTAAATGGGAAGCTTTCTGTAGAAGTAGCATTTGAGCTGTATCTGAGGAAAAGCAGAGGAAATACCCAGTGCATGGGCTCAGAGGCCTGAAAGGCCATGATGTGGTTAAGTAATACATAAGACCTGCTGGACCCTGTGATTTAAAGAATGAAGAAGGGATGAGTTTGGCAAGGTGGCAGAGCTCTGATCACAGAGGGCTTTGTAAATCACAGGGTCCACTTTCTCTTCAAAGTATAATAGGAAGTAAGAGACTTTAACCAATCCTGCTGTGGGTAGGCAGGCTACGGGTGGTGGTTAGTAGTTATTGCAGTTACATTTTCAAAATATCTAATGGCCAGTGGGTTGTAGTGAAACTAGAGAAAAGAGAGCTATCAAACTTAAAAATGGTAAGAGCAGTATCTTAAGATAGTCAATATTTTACTCAAAAATGCTATTATAATAGCAAACATTTTATAGCACTTCAGTGGGAAATCCTGTTGTCAATACTTCCCCTTGTAATAACTTACTTAGATTTTATGACAGTCATGTGAATGTCCCCATTTATAAGTGGAAAAAAAAATAAAGCACAGAATGGTTAAGAAATCTGTCCAAGGTAATATAGCTAGAAAATAGTGGAACCAGGAACTGAACCTATAATACATAATTTCATAATTTTAATTAAAAAATAAAAACTTAATTGTTAATAGTATGATTTTTAAAGAATTATTTTCCTCCTGCAAATGTTAAATTCTAAACTATTAGTAGTTGAAAATTGGCTTTCCATTCCTTCTTTACACTTGTCATTTTCTTTACTCACATAAAACACCAAAAATGGGAAACCAAAATTAAGAGCCCATTAAGTGTTATTAATTGGTTAAATATGCAGTAAACCAATGTATCTTACAAGAGTCTGAAGGAAACAGATATTTAGCAAATTCAAAATACAACTTAGATATTAGTTTTTAAATTTCTTTTTCCTCAATATTAAATTTAAAATTTAACTATATGTGAATTTAGTTTATTTTTTTACTTACAGACAATTCCTACAACCAGAAATATCCAAATTTTATAGATAAGAATTTTTCACTTGGAACACAGTGACTAATGGACCTACCTAATTTCAAAAGCACAAAATACAGTCAAAAACAGCAGATAGAAAATGTGGGTAGAACATAGAGATTAAAAAAAAAATACCCTCTTATGCATATGGGTAAGTGAATTTGTACAGTCACTTTGAAATGCAATTTGGAAATAACGATTAAGTTGAAAATATCCTCATGCTTAAGAAGCACTTCTGTCTACGTATATTAAACATACTTATTTATGTATGGGTATATATATCATATGCCAAGGTGCCAAAAAATGCATACACACTTTAAGAGATGCTGTCTGTATATTAATTCTCAAAGTTGAATTAAAATACAATAGAACTCTATAGTGCGACATTTGCTCAAAAGATGGGGTTGATCAAATAAATGCTAGCATCACCATGCAACAGGCATGAAAGGATAGCTTTTTCTCTTAAAATGTATATACATTTTAAATCATCTTTTGTATATAAAATAAAAGATATATTCCCTAAATAAAATTTTAGTCACAAAGAAGGGATAGTCATTGAAGAATTGTTGACAATATTAAAAAAAATTACAGACAACATAAACCTCCAACAATGTGGGAAGGGTTATAAAAATGTGATTGATTATACAGAGGAATAATTTAGAGAAGTTAGAATAGATAAAAATTTATCCATGTGTGTATCAACATGGATAAATCCGGAAAAAATGATATCAAGTAAAATAAGACTGTTGCCAAAGACATATGGCATACCCTAAATAATAACACATAATAATACCCTAAATAATAACACATGATATTTAATATTAAGTAATTAAATGCAGAAAAATATGAATGGAAAGTGTAGACATCAACTTCCAGATAATGGTTACTTCTGAAAGGGAGAAATGGATAGAAAAAAAAAAAAGATTTAAGCATATATTTGTTTTATTTCTTTGCAAAAAATACCATGCCAATAGTAGGTGTAGAAAAATAGTAACATGTTAAAATGAGTGTGAGTATATATAGATATTATATTATGAACATGCAACTTTATTGTATGTTTGAAATATATCAGACACACACAAATCATTTCCACAACTTCCAAATTAATTGAAAAATGTGAATTTGAAAGTTTAATAAATATATTTAAAGGGGTATAGATATACCTAATACTAAAATCCATTTTTGACTTTTGCAAAATTTAATGTTTCTTTTTAAAAAATAATATATGTTTGATGTTTTAGTGAAGATTCGTGGCTAGCTTGTGATTCAGAAATTCACACTAGAAAGCAAGTCAGCACTTTATGGGACAATTTGTATGAGTGTTAGAGACTTTGTAGTAGAATTTTATTCTTATAAAAGGAATTATGCAACTTATTCACATAGTTTTTAGTATTTACCCAGTCCCCTAAGTCCTTGATTCCACAATGTTCCACTCATGTAAAAACTATAAATGGTGTCAAAATCCTGTAGAAAATAGGCTGTCATGTAGATAGACAAATTCTAATTTCAGAGAAACAAAGTTTTTTCTATTTTACTTCTCTTTTGTACCAAAATTATTTCATTCTAGTTAGTGGCAACCCCAATCAGGTGGTCTTTGCCCTTTTTTCTTTTTGCCTCTCTCCACAGAGAACAAATAAAATACCAAAGTATAATGCTGTAATATCATAATAAATGCTTATAAAGCAATTCAATGAAGTATATTTATTTTCTTTTGTCAACCTAATAACTTCCATAATAAAGGAGAGAGATACTATTTTTAGCACCAAAATAGATAAATTCAAGGCTTATGGAAAGTAAGTTACTTGACAAAATTCATGTATCTAGGAAACACAGTTATGATTTCCAGTTGAAATCTACCTAATTTCCAGTTTTCAATCTAAGCAACCATAGCAAACTGCTTCCTAAGCTGACAGTTCTGCCATTGTTTTGTCCACTTACATATGGACACTTAGTATGTCTCCAGACTATAATTGTTGATACTCTGTATCCAGTACAACTCAAGTCCTGTTCATGTCTATTACCTGAATACTCCATATAAAAACAACAAAGGCTAATTAGATTTTTCTTAAATATCAAATTAATACAGATAATAATTTAATTTTTAGAGAAAATAAAAACAGTAATATATCTAAACCTTTGGATTTAATTAATATTCACAGAATATCCATTTCAAAATGAGGAAACAAATGGAAAACAGAATTATATAATTAGCATTTTAAAATGTTTTGTAGTTGTATCTGAAAAGCTACAAGATTTAAAAATGTCTGCCTGTGGCTCAAAAGAGTAGGGCACCAGCCCCATATGCTGGAGGTGGCAGGTTTAAACCCAGCCCCGGACAAAAACTGTAAAAAAAATAGTCTGTATGGTTTATAGTAAAATTCATTTTTAAAGTGAAACTATTTTTACTGTGTTGTGTTAAGAACATTTTATGTAATATCAACAGGAAAAATAAAAATTAAAAGTTTATACAAAAATAACTATAAAAATTTTCAAGTAGATGATATAAAAATATATATGCACATGTATATTTCAGAAATATAGTTTTATAATAATTTTGTAATGCATATTAAAGCCTCATAAAATAATGGGTTAATTTTTGTAATCATTTATTTTATTTTATATGTAAGTGCAAATAATTTGCATTATAATTAATTTCCTGGTTATATAAAATACAACAAATCAAACATTATCCTTAAAGTGAAGCTAGTATCTGTATGTCTGAAGTGTGTTATATTTAGATTCTTACAAAAGTAATTAAATTTTCCAAAAAATAATACTGTTTAAAATTATATAAAATAATAATCTGGAGTTAATTTAACATTTATAATATTATCATTAAAAATGTGGCATGATAAACTTATACTACTTCCCTGCAGGCAACCTAATCTGTTTGTTTTGCAGTATGTTATTTTTAGGCCATTTATTTGCATCAAAAAAAGATTTGTGATGAAACATTATTTATTTTTCCTGTATGGCAGCTCAATTTACAAGTAGAACACTTAGATTGGCACATTTCTCTTTGCTTTCCTTGTTCTCATTAGCAGGGAGTCTTAATCTCCTCTTTCTCTGCCTTTCTGAATAATCACACTCTATCACTATCCCAGTGGGAGCTAAACAAAGATTGAGTAGACAATTAGGATCACAACAAGAAGGTTTAAGCATAAGGTCACAATAATGAAAAATCAATATAACATGCAAAGAGTCATTTTAAAACCAGTTTGATACTTCTTTGTGAGTGGTGTATGTGTGTTACAATTTCCATGATTCCACTACATTTTGATCAAATTCTACAATGCTATAACCTGTTTTCCCTACCCATAAAACATGTCAGATTGAGATATCCAGGACCCTTAATGTTTGTTTTAGACTTTTTGAACCTGGTCAGTCCTATTTCTCATGATCACATGGAATCCTACTGTGTTTATAAATGAATATATTTGTATACAAAGAACTGGAGTGAGCTGTTCTGAGTTATGCAATTGCTTCTCCATTCTTCTTGACTTTATTTAGAGAGACATGGGTAACATAATAATGTAAAAAAGGTGAGTTTTCTTTTGGTTGACATTAAAGGCTTTGGGAAATTCTCGTGCAAACATATTATTGGAAGGCTGAAATAGGGTAACGACATCCTATCTCCTACCAGAAAAAATAGTGAAGATATTATACAGGAAGTACTCAGATGGATCCAGAAGTTGAAGGCAAGATGGGAGACAGCAAGTGAGGTGGCATTGCTTAAGCATCTTCAGATTGGCCAACCAGGAAGGCAAGCAGAGATCTATGTCCAAGTTGGATAATGCAAAGCTTTCCATTAAAATCAAATTATGAAGTTTTAATTGGTAAACTAATCAATTAGCTAGCATTTATGATTTTACGCATTAAGAGCATCACAATAAGAACCTAAACCAGGGAAAATAAAGACGAAATAGTCCAGACAGTAAGGAATAAGAACCTGATGGGGCTAAGAGAAGAGGCATTACAAATTTAAAGCAAGAAAACTAGAATTTTGATTTTGAAACCATGAATCAGTGTTGAATTTGTTGCAGCACTGATTCATGGTTTTAAGTCCCTCGGGATGGTTGGTAAAGTATTAGCAAATTAAGCACTTATTAAACACTTGTTAATATTTGAAAGGATAGTTGCAACATATCAAGCAATAAACTAAGCATTTTACTTAATTTGATTCCCCAAACAATCCTATGACTGAATATTAAATCTCTGGGAGTGTGAAGAACTAGTAAATGTTTGAGTAATAAGCCTATTCTCAAAGTCATTAAATTCTATTGCCTAAATGTATATTAGAATCAACAGCAAATCCCTCTCAACTTATTACAGGACTGGGATGGTAAATAATTTATAGTCTTCATTGTAGAGTGAGGATACAATTGTTTTTCACATTTTTAATCAACTTGATAAAGTTGTAAGTTAAAAAAACTGTGAGGTATTGCTTATATCTTTATTTATATATCTCCCAAAACTTAAAACTTTGCAAGTCTTGCTGTACCTGGAAATAAGAGTCAAAATTTTGTGTCCCAGAAGGGGAAAACTTACAAATGGGTCTATCCTCTGACATATTCATTTATCCATTCATTTCTTTATAAAACACACTAGTGATGTAAAATACCATGCATCATAAAAACACGGTTCCCCTTATGACAAATATTATACAATTTCAATTTAATAAAAATTAATCCCATCTTGATATGCCACAAATCTTAATAACACATTAGCATTTTCATAAAGATTAAAAACATAATTCCTTTAAAACAAACTACTCTATATTTAGCAGATCTATCAACTGTATGCGGGGGAATCAAATATGCAGGGATTTGGGGGCTCAGAGCAAAACTATCAACATTAAGGAAGGAGAATCAAAACCTATAACTTAACTACCACCAGGATGCACTAGCACCATCTAGAGACTACATTATGGCATGTTATTGAGTAAACATTGGAGAGACCCAGAAAGATAGTACACTGAAAGGCTGAGAAATTTCCTCAGAGGCCATCTTATGACCTTGTTCCCTGTGGATATTCCCTCCATCCCACTTCTCATATTTACTCCCTGTAGGTTGCCACTGGATAAAATTAAGATTTTCCAATTAATACAACCTGCAACATAGTCCCTCAAAACTAACTGAATTTTGGGTGAATTTAGAATTTTCTATAGAACCCTATAAATTAACTTGCCCTCAGGCCCTGTGTTAGAACACTCCCTAGAAGAGTACTTATTTCAGCATTTTTCAATGTTTAGCTTAGTTTTCTTCTAGGATAGTCATTACACAGGCTTACATATAACATTCTTTGCAAAAGAAAAATGATTACTGAACTATTCATTGCTGATCTGTGTTTATAGATGTGGCTTGGAGTTACTGTCTTGGTATAGCATGCTTTTTAATGTTTAAGCTCCCTCTCCTTTCTTATTTGTCCCCTTAACATGTGAAGGCTCTCAAGCCAGTGTGGTTCTCCCTCCAGGATACATTAGGCAATATCTGGAGACACTTTTTGCTGTCACATCTGGGGAGAAGTAGTGCTACTGGCATCTGGGGACAGAGTCTAAGGATAGTGCTAAACAAAAAGGCCATCAGATACAAAATTATCCCACTCAAAACATCCATAGTGACTAAGGTTGAGGAACATTGATTTAGAGAAGTTGCCAATTCCTATCTATACGAGAGATAAAATTATTAGCAAATATCTAAAATCCAAAGATTTAAAGCTTCTAGTTAAGGAATAAAATCTATCTAAGTGATTTGGTGTTCAGGCATCATTCTCCCCTCCTTATAGTGAACAAATAGATCTTTGAAAACATGCATTTTAAAACAGGTTTTTAACATTTTTAAAAAAATAAATATTTTTAGAACATTTCTGTATTTCTATTCTAGTTAGCACATCTCTATAATTAACTCATTTTTTCCAAATATACTATGAGATTGACATGAATAGTGTGACTTACTTGTGCTGATTAAATTGTGTCCTAATTATAAAAGGCTGAAAATAGAACTAAAACTAGATATTTTAAAAAAAACAAAACTGATTTCCTAGTTCAATTTAAAAATAATTGCTTTTCCTTTTGATTGCTCATGTACATTTGAACTTTTAAAATTGTTTGTATTAGTATGCATTACCATTATATCCGTATGTCACATATGAAAGGTATGTCTCACTTTTGGCATCAATATTCATTTTTCTGACTAAATGTACAACTGACCATTATACATTTTTTAGCTGTCAACTTTGTGACTTTAAAAGCAGTAATTTATTGCAGTTTAAAAATATGGAAATGTTGAAGATCTAAAAGTTACATAAATACCAAAAAGTGATATTTTAAACTAAAATTTCCTATTAAAATTTGAGACTATCACTAGTTTTAGGATGATATATATTATAGAGATATTATTTTATTTTATTTTATTTTTTGAGACCGAGCCTCACTCTGTCACCCAGAGTAGAGTGCTGTGGCATCATAGGTCACAGCAACCTGAAACTCTTGGGCTTAAGAGATCCTCTTGCCTCAGCCTCCCAACTGCTGAAACTACAGACGCCTGCCACAATGCCTGGCTAGTTGTTGTATGTTTAGTAGAGATGGAGATCTTGGTCTTGTTCAGGCTGGTCTGGAACTCCAGAGCTGAAGAGATCCACCTATCCACCTGCCTCAGCCTCCCAGATCATTAAGATTACAGGCATGAGCCACTGGGCCCAGTCTTGTATAGAGATTTTAAGGTAAAAAAATGCAAGATAAGACTTCTGAAAAATAAGAATTCTTCTCTAAATGCAATCATAGTTCTAAAATTTAATAAAAAGAGTGCTAGTCATCCAAGTCTATAGTTACAATATTTTCTATAAATGAACCAATCAAAACAAAACAGAAGTTTGGCTCACTGCCTATGGCTCAGTGGCTGGCATGCCAGAGACAAACACCGAAGCTGGCGGGTTCAAACCCAGCCTGGGCCTGCCAAACAATAATGACAAATACAACAAAAAAATAGCCAGGCATTGTGGTGGGTGCCTGTGGTCCCAGCTACATGGGAGGCTGAGGCATGAGCATTGCTTAAGCCCAAGAGTTTGAGGTTGTTGTGAGATGTGATGCCATGGCACTGTACCAAGGGCAACATAGTAAGACTTTCTCAAAAAAAAAAAAAAAAGAAAGAAAGAAAGAAAAGAAAAGAAAATGAAAGAAAAAGAAAAGTTTATCTAATACAAAAGTTGGTAGACAAGAAAAATTCAAAACCCCTAACCTAATACGTGTATCTCAAGAATCCCTTCAAAAGATTGTGTATGTCTTGTCTATTCAAGGTTTTTTCTGTTTCTATATAAAATGAAGTACTAGTTTTTCTAGATCTGTAAAGTATGACAGAGGTGCTTTAATGGGGTTTACATTAAATCTGTAGATTGCTTTGCGTAGTATGAACATTTTAACAGTATTGATTCTTCCCAGCCATGAGCATGGTATGTTTATCCATTTATTGACATCTTCAGCTCTTTTTTTTCTCAGAGTTTCAGAGTTCTTTTTATAGAGATCTTTCATGTCCTTTGTTGGGTACACTCTCAGATATCTCATTTTCTTTGGCACTACTGTAAAGGGAATAGATTCCACGACTGTTTTTTCTGCTTGACTATTATTGGTATATATGAATGTTACTGATTTGTGAGTGTTGATTTTGTAGCCTGATGTGCTGCTATATTCCTTCATCAGTTCTAAGAGTTTTGTGGTTGAGTCCCTGGGGGTTTCCAGGTATACAATCATATCATCTGTGAAAAGTGAAAGTTTGATCTCCTCTGACCCTATATTGATACCCTTGATTGCCTTCTTTTGCTTAATTGCAATGGCTAAGACTTTCATTACAATGTTAAAAAGCAGTAATCATCAGAGAAATGCAAATAAAAACCACTTTGAGATACCATCTAACTCCAGTAAGAGTAACCCACATAACAAAATCCCAAAACTACAGATGCTGGCACGGATGTGGAGAAAAGGAAACACTTCTCCACTGGTGATGGGAATGCAAACTTTCCTTTTGGAAAGAAGTTTAGAGAACACTCAGGGATCTAAAAATTGCCCTGCCTTTGGCTCCTGCAATTCCTCTACTAGGAGTATATCCAAAAGACAAAAAAATCACTTTGCAAAAAAGATACTTGTACCAGATTATTCATTGTAGCTCAATTCATAATAGCCAAATCATTGAAGAAGCCCAAGTGCTCATTGACCTATGAATGGATTAATAAATTGTGGTATATGTATACTATGGAATACTATGCAACCTTAAAAAATATGGAGATTTTTACCTCTGTTATGTTTACATGGAGGGACCTGGAACATATTCTCCCAAGTAAAGTATCTCAAGAATAAAGGAAAAAGTATCCAATGTACTCAGTACTTCTATGAAACCAATTTATATTTACTCACACTTTCTTATGAAAGATAGATCACAACTATAGCCCAGGATGAAGGAGAGAAATGAAACGGGAAGTGAGGGTAGGGAGGAGGGTTGATAGAGGGAGGGTAAAAGGTGGGACCACAACTATAGAGCATATTGCAAGGGTATATGTCAAATCTGTCAAGTGTAGAGCATAAACGTATTAACACAAGAATCAGGCAAATGAGGTGAAAGCTATGTTGATTGGTTTGATGTAAGCACGTCAGATTGTATAAAAAAA
>CAUYQV010110844.1:0-55841 GCA_963574575.1 Galagoides demidoff
AAACAATAACTGAGAAAATGACATGAAGGCTGTGTTGATCAGTTTGATGGAAGTATTTCGGATTGCATGTGAAAACCCCACACTGTACCCCAGAAGTGCATTAATGTACATAGTTACCATTCAATAAAAAAAAAAAAAGACGTACAAAAACTTTTTCAAGAGATCAACAAAATTAAAGACAAAGGCACCAAGGATTTGGATATAATTAGGAAGGATATAGTAGAGATTAAGGAATTGAAGAGGTATTCAAGGAGTTTCAAAGCACAGCAAAGTGTCTGAACAACAGAGTAGAATATGGAGAAGAAAGAATCTCAGAACTTAAAGGCAAGACATTTAAAATAACCCAGTATTTCAAAGAGGCAGAAAAGAAGAGAGCAAAAGCAGACCAAACTCTTAGAGAGATATGGGACTACACAAAGTACACAAACATATGAATCATAGGGATGATTCTTGAAGAAGAGAGTCCTAAAAGCATGGAAGCTCTATTTCAGGACATCATGGTGGAGAATTTCCCAAGCATTACAAGAGACCCAGAGATATAGATACTAGGTGGTTACAGAACTCCAGGATGACTAAATTCAAACAAAGTATCAGCCTAGACATATTGTAATTAACTTGACCAAAGTAAAAATGAAAGAGAAAATCTCCAAGGAGCCAGTTCTTACCTATAAGGTGGAAAACAGGGTGACAGTGGACTATTCAGTGGAAACTTTATAAGCCAGAAGAGAGTGGTCATCTGTCTTTAACTTCCTTAAACAAAGCAACTTTCAGCCCAGGATTCTGTATCCTGCTAAACTAAGATTCATATTCAATGGAGAAATCAAATCTTTTATTGCCAAGCAAACACTGAAGAAATTTGCCACTACAAGACCAGCTCTGTAGGAAATACTAAGACCTGTTCTATACACTGGCTATCATAATGTCACACCAACAAAGGAAAGACACTCAGAAACTAAAGGACAAAACTTAGCCCAAATGATAGAACTATGCAACACACCTTCACAGAACAAAATGAACAGAACTCAAACATACTTATCAATTCTCTCAATAAATATGAATAGCTTGAATTCCCCAGTGAAGAGGCACAGGTTGGCTGACAGTATAAAAAGGTGAAAGCCAAGTATATGTCATCTTTAGGAAACACATCTAACTTCCAAAGGCAAAACAAGACTCATAGTGGAGGGACAAAAAATAATATTTCAGGCAAATGGAAATCAGAAAGAAGTAGGAATCACCATCTTATTTGAAGATACTTTTTTCTCAAAAAGTAAAGAAAAAGATATACCCTATATACTGTTGGTCAAAGGAACAATACAACAAGAAGAACATTCAATCCTAAATATCTATGCACTCAACTTAAGTGCTCCCAGATATATAAAATAAATTCTAACCAGTCTGAACAATATGATATCCTACAACACCATGATAACTAGGGACCTCAACACCGACAGAACTGGACAGGTCCTCTAAGTATAAACTAAGCAAAGAAGCGATGGATTTACACACAACATTAGAACAAATGGGCTTAAAGAGATGTACAGAACATTCCACTCTAATAATACTGAGTATTTATTCTTCTCATCTGCTTGTGGATCATTCTCCAAGATTGATTATATCTTAGAGCACAACTCAAATCTCAACAAATTTAAAAGAATAGAAATTAAACCCTGTATCTTTTGGACCATAATGGAATAAAAGTAGAACTCAACTCCAACAAAAACCTTCATGCCCACATGAAGTCATGGAAATTAAACAATCTTATGCTGAATAACAGCTGCTCAAAGAGGAGATAAAGAAGGAAATAATTAGTTTCCTCAAACAAAATGACAATGAAGCCACAAGCCATGGGATAATGCAAAAGCAGTCCTAACAGGGAAGCTTATAGCATTAGATGCCCACATCCAAAAAAACCAGAAAGAGCACATATTAACAAGCTAATGAACCATCTCAAGAAACTAGAAAAGGAAGAACAATAGAATCCCAAACCTAGCATAAGAAAATAACTAAAATTAGATTAGAAGTAAATGAAACAGAACAAAAGACCCTTTCAGAAAATTAAACTTCGAAGATTAAAGTTAACAACAGTTAGTTCTTTGAAAACATTAATAAAATTGATAAGCCCTTGGCCAATAAAATTGATAAGCCCTTTTCTATTTCTAATAGAAAAGTAAGATCCTTAGTAACCTCAATCAGAAATGAAAAAGATGAAATAAAACTGTTAACTTATATACAAAAGATCATCACTAATTACTACAAAAAAACAGAAATTTCAAAATGAGGAGGAAATGGACCAATATGTGAAATCATGCCATCTCCCAGACTTAATCAGAAAGAATTAGAACTCTGTAACAGACCAAAATCAAGCAGTGAAATTACAATGACAGTAAAAAATTTTCTAATATAAAAAAAATCCTGGACCAGAGAGTTTCACACCAGAATTCTACCAAACCTCAAAAATGATATTGTAGCTATATTGCAGAACCTATTCCAAAACACAGAAAAGGAAGGAAACCTCCCCTACTCCTTCTATGAAGGAAATATCACCCTGATACCAAAACCACAAAAGGATCTAAGAAAAAAAGAAAACTACAGACAAATACCATAAATGAATATCAATGCAAAAGTATTTGACAAAATCCTAGCAAATAGAATAAATACAACTACATATTAAAAATATATATATACACCTGATCAAGTAGACTTTATCTTAGACATGGAAGACTGGTTCAAAATACACAAATGTAATTCACCACATAAATAGAAGCAAAAACAAAGACCATACTCTTGATAGCTGCAGAAACAGTGATCAACAAAATTCAGCATCCCTTCTGACAAGAACACTTTAAAAAATAGGTATAGATGGGACATTTCTTGAACTACAGAAGCCATCTATGATAAACCCACAGCCATTATCATACCAAGTGAAGTAAAATTTTTTCACTTAGAACTTAGTAAAGTTTTCACTTAGAACCAGAACCAGATAATAATGTCCACCATCACCATTACTATTCAACATAGTGCTGGAAGTCCTAGCCAATGTAATCAGGCAAAAGAATGATATCAAAGGTATTCAAATTGGGAGAGAGGAGATCAAATTTTTGTTCTTTGCTGATAAAATAATCTTATACTTATAAAACCCCATGGATTCAGCCATGAGACTCCTAAAAGTGATCAAGAATGTCTTAAGATATAAGATCAATGTTCACAAATCAGTAGCCATCATACAAACCAATGATGATCAAGCTGAGAATCAAATCAGAGACATAAATTCCCCTCACAATAGCTTCAAAGAAAATGATAACCTTGGAATATACCTAACAAAGAATGTGAAAGATCTCTACAGAGAGAACTATGAAACCCTGAGAAAAGAAATGGCAGAAGACGTTAACAAATGGAAGAATATACTGTGCTCATGGCTGGGAAGGATCCACATTATTAGAATGTCTATATTACCCAAAGTGATCTACAGATTTAATGTAATCCCCATTAAAGAACCAACATGCTACTTTGAAGAATTTAAAATATAGTTCTTTGTTTCATATGGAAGAGAAAAAACCCTGACTAGCCAATGCAATTCTAAGAAATAAAAATAAATCTGGATGCATCATGTTACTAGACTTCACATTATATGTCTACAGTGATCAAAACAGCATAGTACTGGCACAAAAATAGAGACAGAGATCTAGGTAACAGAATAGAGAACCTAGAGATGAAACCAGGTACATATTGTCACCTGATCTTTGACAAGGCAAATAAAAGCATGCACTGGGGAAAATAATCCCTATTTTATAAATAGTGCTGGGAAACCTACTGGTTAGCTACATGTAAAACTAAAAAGCTACACTAAAACTGGGCCCACACCCCTCATCATTTACAAAAATTGACTCATACTAGATGAAAGATTTAAATCTAAGACACAAATGGTAAAAACTCTAGAAATTGTGGGAAAAACTCTAGATGACCTCAGCCTGGGAAAAATTTTATGAAGACCCCATTAGCGATGGCAACATAACAAAAATAAATAAATGGAACATCATCAAGCTAAAAAGCTTCTGCACAGCTAATGACATAACAACTATAGCAAACAGACAACCTTCAGAATGAGAGAAGATATTTCATGTTACAAATCTGACAAAGGCCTGAAAACTAGAGTCTACAGAGAACTTGTACTACTCAACAAGAGCAAACAACCCCATTTATCATTGGACAAGACACATGAACAGAATCTTCTCTCAGGAAGACAGACAAGTTGCCAAGAAACTCATGGAAAAAATGTTCATTGTCTCTAATCATCAGAGAAATGCAAATTAAATCCACTCTGAGATATCACCTAACTCCAGCAAGAATAGCCCACATTACAAAGTCCCAAAGCTGCAGATGCTGGTGTGGGTGAGGAGAGAAGGAAACACTTATACCCTGTTGGTGGGATTACAAACTAATACAACCTTTTAGGAAAGAAATATAGAGAATCCTTAAAGATCTAAAAATAGACCTTCCATTTGATCCTTAATCCAATTACTAGCTATCTACCTAGGAAAAAAAATCATTTTACCACAAGGACATTTTCACTAAAATGTTTATTGCAGCCCAATTCACAGTCACAGAGATGTGGAAAGAACCCAAGTGCCCATAAACCCATGAACAGATAAATAAACTGTGGTATTTGTATACCATGGAATACCATTCAGCCATAAAGAAAGATGGAGATTTCACATTTTTTGTATTTACCTGGAAGAACTTGGAGAACATTCTCAAAGGAAAATATCACAAACATGGAAAAGCAAGCATCCAATGTACTTAATATAAATATGAAACTAGTAGGTATACAACTACATCCCCACATGAGAGAAAAACACATTTAAATTCCAGAAGGGTAGAGGAGAGTGTTAAAGGAGTGTGGTAAGCTCTCACCTATTGCATACAATGTTAGGGTATATGGCACACCTCCTGGTGAAGATCTCAACAGCAACTTGAACTTTACATAACAAATGCAAACAATGTAACTTAATTGTATGTATGCTTACATTAATCTGAAATTAAAAAAACTTAACCCCCTCCAAATGATTCATATAACAAGAAGTCACCATACGGCCTTTAACCTTGTAGGTTAACCTCCTATGTTAAATATACAGCTGTGTTGTGGCTATTAATATATAATTTATTTGCTCTTGGGGAAAAAAGATTTTTAGACAGATAGCTAGATCAAGCAATCATATCATCTCTCTTTTTCCACTTGGATAAGAACATCCCAAAGGAAAATGTAATGAACAGAAGACTTACATCAATCTTTTATACTTAGAGGAAAAAATAGATTTTCATTTTTTTCACAAGCTAGTTAGAAAAACTAAGTCTCTATGCAATGTGATACTTCTGAAAATAATGCCCAAAAATAATGCCCAGTTCTAGAGAATACTAAATCCAAGGGTGGCTGGATTCCATCTTCATTTTGGAAACAGCCACAGCTGTGGCCAGCCCCCCAGAGTATGCAAAGTCGTTGAGGATTTGATATGGGGGAAATGAAAGGGAACTAGGTTTTCTGGCCTCAGACACTTGATCCATTGACCTGATTCCCTATCAACCACCATCTCCTATCTCTAACTCCTTTGTTACCACCTAGGAAATATATTGGTGATCTTGGCAAGATTTGGCATTTGGATTCTGTTTGTGCTCTTAAGAATATTGTAGTAAGGGCCTTAAAAAATCTAAGATGACAGTATTATATTGTACATCTCTAACTTTCACCAAGTATGGACAAATACCAAGTGAAGCCACAGAGAAATGCTTTCTTAAAAAATGTTTCTATAAATGGTATTTTGCAATTTATCTGAGACAAAAGCTACATGATAGTTCCAATTAAATTAAGCTTTTCCTTTCCCAAAAATATTACAGTACAAAGTCATATGCTTGCTGGAAATGATACGCTAGGCTTAACCAACAATATTTTGTGGAGAAGATAATTTCTAATCCTATCTTCTGTGTCTGCCCTTGTATTCTAACCACTTCTTCCCTGTCCTTTATTAAATCATAGAAAAATAAACATCTAATCTGTAGCAGTTTAAGAACTATTAGCAACTCCATGAACATAGCATATCTCTCCTGTTTAAGGGCTACCAGTAAAACTAACCTGTGGCTGTGGAAGTCCTAGTGGTTACTTTTGAGAGGAAAAATTGGAAGGAATCATGGGGGTTTCTGGGGTACTTCTTATTTCTCAATCTGGTGCATGTTACATGAAAGTGTCCAATTTGTGAAAAATAAGTGAACCTTTATGGTTTATACACTTTTCTATATGTATATTTTATTTCAATATAAATAAACAATAATTAGAATACTTATGATAATGTTTCAGGCTTATGTTGCCTCAGAACACCAGTTTATATCAATAGCTAACACAAAGACTGTAAAAAGACCAGTAATTCCATGTCTATCTTGTAAAATCAGTGAAGATATCCAGTAGATGTATGTGAAATACAACTTAATAGTAACAAGTCATTTGTTTATCTTGGAGGTCTGATCAACTTACTCTTTTTTTTTTTTTTTTGAGACAGAGTCTCAATATATTGCCCTCAGTAGAGAACTGTGGCATCATAGTTCATAGCAACCTCCAACTCCTAGGTTCAAGTGATCCTCTTGTCCCCAAGTAGCTGGGACTTTAGGAACCTGGCTATTGTTTAGAAATGGGATATTGCTCTTGCTCAGAGTAGGCGCGAACTCCTGACCTCCAGGAATCCATCCATCTTGGCCTCTCAGAGTGCTAGGATTACAGGTGTGAGCCACTGTACCCAGCCCAAGCAACCTACCTTTTAAAAAGAGGAGATCAAGAACCATATTTATTTAATAATCTGTGTAAGATAATAGAGAAAGTCAGTGGTGATGACAGGATCTGGACCCACCTATGTTGGTTCCCAATGTAGAATTTCCACTTCACACAAGTCAATATGTATGATACATCCAGTTTGACAAGCACTGTGTCCAATTCTCTCTTTTTGACATCAAATTAAAAATTAAATACTATGACAATTGAGATAACTTTATTTTGAATTTGTTGATCTTGATCAAAGCCTTCATAGTTAAACTCTTCCCTTCCTAATCCAGCCTGATCTTCTACTCAGGAAATAATATCCATCCCTTTCCTATACTCTCTGGCAGGCAGAAAAACACAGTATTTCTCAGCTTTCCTCAAATAGTAGACAAAAATGGCAGGTCTGTGGGAGGAATTTTTGATGAAAGAGGGTGGTGGAATTCTCTGGGGTACTCTCATTGTAAATTTTCGATTCCTATGTGAGAACTCAACAGTGGATTTCCAAAGGGAGGTGATAGGACAGAAGTTGAGGGGCTGCTGTGGAATTAGTCTGCCCTATGTGCAGGCAATAGGAAGATACATTTGCTATTGGCAGAATGTTAAAATCATAGTGTTGTTGGGCACATAATCTATCTCTGTGTAATGAATGAAGAAAAAAAGACAAGAATATGGGGGTATCTGTCACCAATAAGGAAGAAGGAGTGGATTGTGGATTGGAGAAAACCAAATCATGTGAATTTCTACAGGTTATTTACACCCTAGGTTTCTCTAAATTGCAATGGGGACTAAGAGAAAACTTTTGTTACCAATTAAAACAATTCCTTTTCTTGTACATCAAAGACTATGTATAAGGATAGAGGGAAGTTTAGATCTAATATGACATTATTTGTATGTATATTTATCTATATACATGGACATATTACATATGAACATGAGATGGTCCAATCCTATTGTTAGGATTTAATAATATACTATCATTTACACATATAGTTCTTTATATATCACCTTATTATATTTTCAATTGTAGCTATTCATGTTTATTTCTCATTACTCCTCCCCCTAATTCCTGCCATGTGATTTTGAGCTTCTTGAAGGCAAGACATAGTGTTCCTGTGTCATAGAAATGGGATCAGTGTTAAACACAAAATAGGCAATCTGTATTTACAAGATCAAAATGAAACAGATGACCCTGATCAACCATTAGTAAGGCACATACTAGTTGTCTTTTTAAAATTGTGAGGATAACTTTATTTTTACTATTGTGTCCTTACTGTCTCAAGGAGTTCCACCTATGACAAAAACATGAATTTCTAGGATAACTGTCAGGTGGCAGGCAGTTTATGATTAAACAAAATTGGATTAATTATCCTGCTCTAGGATTTAAATGGGAAGTGGGAAATGGTTTCATTGACAAAAGAGCTAGGAAGCAGTGCCAATCAGACTTAGCAGTATCGATTAGTACCTGCCAGAATTAGCTGGTATTCCAGGTATGTAAATAATAATGATGATGATGATAAATTTCTCTACATCTAGATCCTTATCACTTACCTTTGAAACAAGTGTTTAAGAAAAATATTTGAGGGCAGCACCTGTGGCTCAAAGGAGTAGGGCACTGGCCCCATATGCCAGAGGTGGTGTGTCAAACCCAGCCCTGGCCAAAAACTGCAAAAAAAATGAAAAAAATGTGATTCTATTCACTTTCACCTGACTCAGCTAACATGGAGAGAGGGGTGATGGTTTGTTAACCACGCAAAAACTGTCTTCCTTCGTTTTCTCTATTTTCTTACTTTTCTTCACAAACTCATCCTAGAAAAGGTGCAACATGCTTCATTGTTGAATATTACTACAATAACCTTTGTAGTGCTCCCTTTGGGAAGCTGTGCACTGACACCAGCACCTAGTCTACCCTTCAAAGCAATTTTCAAACTCTTTTTCTAGAATAGCTATCAGTGATGTCATCATATTACCCTTGATATCCTGAATATTATCAAAATATCTTCATTTCAATTTTTCCTTTATCTTTGAATAAAGAAAAAAGTCATTGGAGGCCAGATCAGGGAGTAGATAAAGTGCTCCAGTATAGTTATTTGTCTCCTGGGTAAACAAATGGACAGTGCCATGTGATCTGGTGCATTGTTGTGAAGCAAGAGCCGTGAGTTGTTGGTCAAGATTTTAATGAAGGTTTTCCTATTTTTCTCTTGACATTTACTTAGTAAGCTATGCTTCTCAAAGTCAACCAATGATTTTGATGCACAATTTGACAAATTTTTGCAATGTTTTCATTAGTTCTGCTCATTACTAGCCACCCTGACCTCTCTTCATCAGTGACCCTTTCTCTCCCCTTAGAAAACTGTTTAATACATTTGTACAGTGTTATTTTCTTCACAGCATTATTGTCATAAACTTGGACTAACATGTCCCCGATTTCACTTCCTCTTTTGCCAAGTTTACAAATGTTTGTTTGTTGCTCTAATTCAAGCTCTGACATCTCACAACAGCACACAAAACCATACAACAATAATGAACACCACTCAGCAAGACACTGCCATATGTTGAAATGAACACAGCTGTGAGACACTGATGTACCAAAGTTACGAACCTTACTAAGTTGTTTGTATAGTGCAATGTTAGTCCATGGTGGCAAATTCACGAACTTAATTGTCAGAACTTGTGGTCAATAAAAGCATCTTTTGTTGTTGTTATTGTTGTTTTTCAGACAGTCTCACTGCATTGCCCAGGCTAGAGTGCCATGGCTTCAGCCTATCTCACAGTAACCTCAAACTCTTGGGTTCAAGTGATCTTCCTACCTCAGCCTCCTGAGTACAGGCACCCACCACAATGCCTGGATAATTTTTCCATTTTTAGTAGAGATGGTGTCTTGCTCTTGCTCAGGCTAGTCTCAAACTTCTGAGCTCAATCAGTCCTCCTGCCTCATCCACCCAGAGTACTAGGATTATACGTGTACACCACTGTACCTGGCAAAGAGTGTTTTATATCTGTGACATAATTTTCTGATAATGGACGCTCAGACTAAAATCAAGCAAAGTGGAACAACAGTATGTCTATCCCTCAGCTATGTAAAAGTGCCAGGTTATAATGACATTTTTTTTTCTGGGATGACATAGCAACCTAAGATAATTCAGTCCACAAGAAGATTCTAGAAACAGTGCATCAACAGTCTCCCAAAGTATATATATAATTACTTTCAATTATTCACTTGAGGCTATGGGAGTAAAAATGGAGGTGAGATATTATAGTTTTTGAAAATTGCTGAAATATTTACAATGATGTTAAAATAAACTTCCTCAGGACTTACTGGCTACTCAGTGTTATAATGAGTTCATGTTAGAGGTTGTTGAATTCTTAAGAGATAGTTTCTAAAAAAAATAAAGGGATTTTACTTGAATTGAGCTTCTTGAGTCCTAAAAACTCCAACAGAGGCTTTATATTTAAGGGAAATCTATATAAAAGTTTGAACCTGGATAATCCTGTACTACCCCATTAATTAGACCAAATATATTCTAGGGGAGCTATTTCATTTCTGGTAGCCTGCGACATTTCCCCCTGGTTAATTAACAGGATTTGCCTATAGCTACCAAGTCATCAGTGATCCTGAAGGTCAGTTCTATTCACTGTGGTTCAAAAACACACAACAAGGGTGGCACCTGTGGCTCAAAGGAGTAGGGTACTGGCCCCATATGCTGGAGGTGGCAGGTTCAAACCCAGTCCTGGCCAAAAACTGTAAAAAACACACACATACACACACACACAACAATATACCACTTAATTTTAGCTTCTTAACCACAACAACATGGTGTTGTTTTTAACTACTGAAAATAGGCACCTGGCCTTGTTAAGAAAAGCTGGTCAGTTTGACTGTTGCAGTCCTCCAGTCAGCTCTTATGCAAGGCTGACTTACCTGACAAACCCAGGACAAGCTCATAGCCCTATGTTTCTCTTCCCCAACTCTACTCTGTCTCATTCCAAGAACTGTTTTGCTTGCTCACTGTGTTTGGAATTGTCAATGCTCTTTTACAGGCAGCTGAGGAGGAGTTTAAAATATTCATCAACAGATCTGTCAAGACAGCTGAAAAAAAAAATCTAAAATGTTACAAGCCATATGACATAACATTTCTCTCTCCCCCAACCCTTTTCTTTTCAGTCTACACAAAGAAATAAAGACTCCAAGAAATGGGTAAAATAGAAATAACTAGAAAAGAAATTTTTCTTGGTTTTTAAAAATATTGTAATAGACCTTATTTGATTTTATAGATTTTAAAATAAAATAAACTGCAAATGTGAAGACCATATTTATATGGGATCTCACAAATAGGCACTATGCATCTTGTGGCTCAAATGATTAAGATAAAGCTGAAAATAGTGTTTACTAGGGGAAAAACTGTAATTTTCAACTACTTATTACTTATTTGCCAAACAAGGAACTTCTCACCAAAGAAAATTTAAGAGGTCAAAAATCAGGAGCACATTGTTTGAATGAATTACTCAGAGGAAAAAAAGAGAAGACAAAGAAAGTACAACAACATACAAACATGAGGGAAAACACCTGCTTTCCTATAAACATTGGACCTAATAGAGTTCCCAGAAATGTTAGTGAAATAGTTGTTAACAAGAAATTCAGATTCAAGGAATATGACATTAAAATTTCAAAGGTTATTTGCATTTCCCTGATGATTAGTGACCTTGAGCATTTTTTCATGTTTGTTGGCTATTTGTCTTTCTTCTTGTGAGAAGCTTCTTTTTGTCTTTTGCCCACTTTTTAATAGGGTTATTTGGTTTTTTCTTAATGATTTGTTTGCGTTCTTTGTTAATTTTGGTTATTAGTCCTTTATCAAATGTGTAGCTTGAGAATATTTTCTCTCATTGTATAGATTGTCTCCTTGCTCTGTTGGTCATTTCCTTAGCTGTACAGAAGATTTTTAGTTTAATAAAATTTATTTGATTATTAATAAATCTCATTTATTAATTTGTTATCACTGTGATTGCCATTGAGGCCTTTTTTATAAGTTATTTGCCTTGGCCTTTATCTAGAATTCTTATGGTTTTATTCCTTAGATCTAAGTCTTTTATTAATCTTGAATTGATTTTTGTGTGTGGTGAGACAGGGACCTGTTTCATTCTTCTACATGTGGCTATCCAATTTTCCTAGCACCATTTATTGAATTTGACTTCTTTTCCCCAGTATATCTTGTTGTCTGCTTTGTCAAAGATCAGTATATCAAACACCACAAGTACTCACTATTAAATTAGAACTAATTGATGAGTGCATATGTGCACAGAGGGCAGTACAATTCAGGGGAAATCAACCAGGGTAGGGAGTGAGGAGAGAGAGGGGGAGGGACAAAAAACCTGCCTGACAGTACTATGAACAGTATTTAAGTGTCAGGCACACCCTTAGCTGGGAAAAAAGTGATTCATGAAACCTAAAACATTTGTACTACCTTAATATTTTGAAATAATAGAGAAAAGTTTTACACAGATCTCTTTCTAACATATTAAATAGTTACTATCTCTATTAACATAATATAATTTTAAAAATTTAAAGTCATTTCAAAAAAATAATTTCAAAGGTCAAGAGAAAAAATTGACTTTCTTCTTTCTTCTGAGCTTTTTCCTTTCCAGAATTCCCTGGTGGTGTAGCCAACAGATGGAGTTATTTCTTTTTAAGCTTAAGGAAAGGTCATAAATAGTTTTTGACAGATTACAAACGACATGATTTCAGAAGCTGGGGAAATTCCATGGATGCAGGAACACTTCAAGAGATTTATGAAAAAAATTTCATAATAGCGTAGGCCAAAATTAACATTGCTAAAGTGGTTCTATTTTAATTAACTAAGTACAAACCATAGCACAGTCCTCTGAATCAATCGTGACTGTTGTACTGGACAACTTTGAGAACTCTGACATTTCAATTTGATGTTTTGCTTAACAATGAAAGGGCTTTAGTTACCTTAAATAAACCTCTACTTTCAGATCTAGGCCTGATCTGTGGTGTAATTTGAAGGATTACAAAAGCATTTTCCTTTCCAGTATTATTATCACTAGACTCAAATGAAGCAATATTCTTATTCAAAGCTCCCTACATGGGATAGAAATCATTTTTGCTGCAGTGGATGGCATGGCTTTTCTTCTTAAAGATACAGGGATCTTCAGAGATAACTGGTCCCTAGTTTTACTAAAAGGTTTTTGATGTTGGGAAAAATTACAGGATACCAAAATTATACTTGAATCAAGTGGGTTAGAGATTTCAAAAAGGTCTTTTTTTGGTTAAAGGAGAGAAACACTGAGATCCATTTAACCTTGAGATGTGAATCCTCCAAATGGTACAAATTTACTTTTAATCTTTTCTTATTGATTTCAAAAATACTGGAAGAGATTGTTGGAGCCACTAGAAATTTTAAGCTCTCTTTGGTTATTAATCAATGGAGGTCATTGAATTACAGCAATAAATAGCAAATACATACCTCTGTCCATGTTTAACATGGTATCTTATGGTATCATAAGCTTACCTCCAAAGTTAAATGGGCAAGAATTTTTACAATTCTTTTTCAGAATAATCTCTTATACACTTCATAAATTTATAACCTTTACAAGGGTTACTTCACCTTTTACAATCTCAGTTTCTTCATTTGTAAAATGAAAGGTAGTTTAAAAAATTTGTTCTAATTCTAAAAATGTCAATCAATGCAGACTTTTTGATGAATGATGTAACTATGGTATTGAGGAGTCTATATTCACCACCCATGTCCCTTCCTCCCAAAGTTCTAAAAAATGTGCTTCAACAACATAAGGAATTAAATAGAGGAAGACATAAGATCTACGATATTCAGTAGTCAATACAGGAAACATGAGGGAAATCCAAAGAGAGTGAATAAAAATCTTAGGAGAATATCTTGCATAGCAGGCCAGCACAGTAGCTAGTCTAGATGAAAGTAAGAGGACAGAGGCCTTCAGAAATGCTACCTTTAAGGGAAAGATAAATGGAACTTAGACTTTTTCTGTTGTATATGATATATTGAAAAGGGTTTTAGGCTCAGCACACATACCTCAGTGAGTAGTGAGCCAGCCATATACACCGAGCTGGTGGGTTCAAATCCAGCCCAAGCCTGCCAAACAACAATGACAACTGCAACCAGAAAATAGCTGGACATTGTGGTAGGTGCCAGTAGTCCCAGCTACTTGGGAAGCTGAGACAAGAGAATCGTTTAAGCCCAGGAGTTTGCGGTTTCTGTGAGCTGTAATGCCATGGCACTCTACCGAGAGTGACATAATGAGACTCCGTCTCAAAAAAAAAAAAAAGAAAGAAAGAAAGAGAAGGGTTTTAGAATTTCTTAGAAAAGCTTGGAAATAAATTACAGTTGGAACATAAAGAGTAATCATTCAAAATTTAAGCTAATATTAACTCCAGGGAAAACAAAAGTTGTACAAGAAAGAAAATATAATACACACTATATGATTCTACTGTAAAGCCTAGTTCGATCTTTGTAATGATGTAAACATTGTTCCTTATTCAATCAAAGACTGTGTTATAATTATATTGAGACAATGGGTAGAAGTTCAGAGGAGAAAAATATGTCTGTAGGGATTGAGGGGGAACATTGGGATATGTAAAAGATCTACATTCTTATTTTTCATAGACAGAAATAAATAGGCATTATCTAAAATAGTAATACAAGTTTATGCATCCAACTTAGAGATGTGGGATTAAACACCAGAAGAAACAATGGAACATATTGAAAGTGGCTGCCTTTGGGAAGTGAGCCTTCACTGTGGGGATGGCAGGATAGGTAAGGAGCTCTTATACCTTATATCATTGTACTTCTATTTGATTTCTCAAACTATGTAAATTAAATACTTTAATAAAAATAAAAAATGTTTAAAAAGAATCTTGTGTCTGTTCAGAAGGAAAGATACCATAATTTCAACTGTTTCTACCTAGACAGAATGATTCACTTTACTTCAGTGTGGTGCTTATATTTTTATTCTTCATTTGCATTTATGGAAATGAGACTGTCAATATTTATAAATAACAGGTCTTATATACCTACCCTCAACATGGACAGAAAATCAGTCATTTAAGATCTGTGTACTAAAGTACAAGGGATGATTTGTAGACGTTATCCCAAGATAGTGCCCCCTTTAGTGCTTGTTTGCAACATAGTCTGCTGCCACTTCTTGAGATTGCCAGGTAAAATAAAGAGTGCCTTTTTAAATTTGAATTTTAGATAAATAATATTTTGGGGGTGTTTTTTAGTGTAAGTATTTGTTTACGCTAAATATTGTATGAGATAAGCTTATACTAAAAATATTCATTGTTTATCTGAAATTGAAAGGAGCATCTTATGATTTTATTTGCTAAATCTGGCAACCTCTATCATGCCTAAATTAATGGGGAGCTCTCTAGTTAGTTGAAGGTGGTAGTGAGTAATAAACATTCTTCAGGTTCACGTGAGGTCACTATTTCCCAGTTTCTTTCACTAAGGTCCTGTTTAGAAGGAGGTGGTATAAACAACATCATAGCTACAGCATATACTGCAAAAAAATAAATAAGCAAAGGACCCAAACACATAAACTTCTTGATCTTGGAAGATGTCACTCTTACATGCCGTGCACTCTTTCATTTTTATATACTAATGGTCTAAAACATTTTCTGTCCACTGAATGAACAAAACATTAAGCTTTATATATTGCTGAATTTATAAAGCAATGGCTTTATATTAGTTAGCTATTTTTTCTCCAACTCAATATATTAAAGATATATAACAAACTAATAATATACAATAATATATTAAATGAAGAATTTTTTTGAGACAGAGTCTCGCTATGTCACCCTGGGTAGAATGCTGTGGTGTCACAGTTCATAGCACTTGGGCTTAAGCGATTCTCTTGCCTCAGCCTCCCAAGCAGCTGGGACTACAGGTGCCCACCACAATGCCCAGCTGCAATTTTTCCGTTGCAGTTGTCATTGTTGTTCAGCTGGCCTGGGCTAGGTTTGAACCCACCAGCCTTGGTGTATGTGGTTGATGCCATAACCATCATGCTACAGGCACCAAGCCAGAATAAAGAACTATTTTAAGGATTTAACAAATATTGATTGGTTCTGGACGTGGGTTGCTAAGTCAGTTCCATCAACTGATATCTATCTGGATAGAACACATTTCCACACATTGCTTCTTTCAGACATCCTTTACTTTGGAAAACCAAAATACCTAAGGCTTTAATGAGTTTCAAATGTCTGATTAAGATACAGTGGAGTAATTGACAAAAATAATCAAAATCAATACATAGCATGAACAAAAGCAAATAATCCAGTGAATCAAGCTTTTTGTCCAAATAGTTAATGAAAAAATGATTTCCCATGCAACTTTTTGAATCCGTGTAATTCAGTAATACTCTTGATTCTAAGAATTAGAAATTTAGTAATGTATAGGGAATCTTTATCACATGATACTTGACATGGGCATTGACTATTGATGGACTTGCTTCAGATGTGTCATTTGTTCTTAGTAAGATAGCCTTGGGTTTTATTAGGTAGAAACAAGAAAATCTTCAACCCTTTATGATTTCCTAGACTAAAGATATAGTTTCAGAATTTTAAAAACAAATAAAGAAACAATTAAACCCAAACTTCTTTTCAGGCTGGATTCAAAACCGCAGACTTAATGTAAATGACCTTTTCTCACAGTAACTGACATACTGGAACACTCTATAGTGCTACTTTTGGTGGAGCAATTTGCTTAGCCAAGGCTTTCTGGCAATTTGCACAGAAAAACTGTACTAAAAATTTCTTCAAACTGTAAAATATTTGTTTTATGCAAATTTCAAAAGAATCCTAAGACCAAATAAAAGGGGAGTGGGAGGAAGAATGAAACAAATGCAGATACTTTAAGTTCTGACCATTGGATAGATTTTCCAGTGGCTTTTCACATCTTTTATTGCTGTATTTTTAAAATCTAGAAGGAAAAAAAAGAAAATTATTGAGCATATGAATGTTATTAAAGCAGAAAGACCACACAAACATTTAAATGATCCCTAAATGGCATTGTCTCCTTCAATTCCTCACTCTTTGGCATGTTTTTGACCCCTTTGGTTTCATTGTTAGGAGAAAAACAGCAGGAAAAATATTTTTTTAAAAAAGGAGGAAAAATAGATTTTTCTTTATCAGTTCTGTAATCACTTTCTACAGTTGTCTTGGCAACTTTGCTTGGCATTTAAAATTCCTGAATAGGGCGGTGCCTGTGGCTCAAAGGAGTAGGGCGCCAGCCCCACATGCCAGAGGTGGTGGGTTCAAACCTAGCCCTGGCCAAAAACTGAAAAATAAATAAATAAATAAATAAATATCCTGAATATTTGTAATGCTGAAACTAGTGTTTGGAATCCTGGAAAGAATTTGCTTCTTCCTATCTGCTTTCTGTAAATATTCCATGAGCCTCCTATCTTCATGTAACTGTAAGTGGCTTGACTTATTTTCGATGTTGAATTCAGAAAATAATTTGCAGTGGAGCGAACACGATCCAAATCATCTCATGGGTGAGGCTTGAAAAATGAAATGAGAAAGTTCAGTCAACTGTGAATTTTACTTACACATGTGAATTCATAGGCCTATGGACAAGGAGAAGAACTGAATGCTTTTCCACCAACAGGGGCAACAAAAGAGTTGCTTTCCCTACAGTAGCTTTGTAGGGTATTGTTAGTAAACACACAGAAAATGATGAGGGAGTTTAATTGTTTTACTGAGTATAAATCCAAGGGAAATTATTATTTTTAATTTTTGTAAAACTGAGCTTTCCACGATCCTTGCATTAGAAAACTTTGATCTATAAATTGTCATTGGTTCAAGTTCTTGAAACCCTAAAAGCTATTCCTTAAGAATGAATGTAAGCCTACTGTTGCAAGCATAAAACTTTCTGACTTATTTCTTCTAATTCTCAGTTTTCCCTTAAAGAAGAAAAAGTTAGGTATATTTTCTTAAAATTGCTTTTAGAACTACTTATTAGGTTCAACAGCCTTCTGGATAAGCTTAACCCTGTTGATGGTAGAAATTTTGAAAAATAAAATAAAAATTATGAAAAAGTGCAGACTCTAACTCTGCCTTCTAAGTGGCCAGAGAAAAAAATATACTTAAGGTGTTTCTTCAACTTTTGTTCATAAATCAAATACAGTAGAATCTCTGCAAGTTACCTTCCCAAGGGACTGTAACAAACTGATCAACACATGGAGGTGATCAACATTAGGAACTAGGCCTATTGTACTAATGCATACATGTAGTACATATCTGGTCTATGAAAATTAGGTCATCTTAAGGAGGGGATCAATATAGGGACGTGGTCAACTATGGATGTTCTACTGTATCTGTATGACTGAAACATGAGGGATCAGCAGCAAAGGGAGACTCCATTCTTGAAAAGGTTGCAGTTATTGGCTTTGGATATAGAATATTGAGTTTAAAGTAAATGATTGACATATCTTGGTAGAAATATCCAGCAGACAAAAAAGAAAAAAAAAAATCCAAGTTGAGTCTTAGGATAGATACAGGACTGGAGATATTAATTTAGTGTCATCCACCCATCCAACAGAACAGGAGAGAATAGAAAGAAGAGCAAAAGCTCAAGAAACAAAGCAAGAAAAGCACCCACATTCATAGGCAGAAGAAAAAAAACCTCGGAGATACACAATTTGAAACAGATCACTATAGGTGAGAATTTTAGAAGCCAAGAGGTTTTAAATATTTTAAAATATTTTAAAGAAGGAGGTTGATTTCAAGACTGACAATTAATATAAACATGTCAAGAAGAACAAAGACGCAGAAAGAGTAGCATCTTTGATGATCATTGATCTAATGAGGGTTGTAAACATATTTTTGAACCTTTTACATTTAGAGAACAGAACTATTCCTGGGCCAGTTCTCATGTGGATCCCTGGTAGTTTACATAAGAAATGCTAATATTAGGATATATTAGTACATAGACATTCTATCTATAAATCATATGTCTAAGGTAAGTTTACCACAGATGAGAGACGACGTCACCAAATGATACCAATTCATACATTCATTGAAGAACTTCATTTCAAGCAGCACAATGTGCAAATAAATACTGCATTTACTGCTGATGATAGAAAAAAAGAAATCTGTATTGATAAGTATTAATCTTCTTTTTCTAAATTTACTAAAGTTCTCTAAAGCATTTTGTAAAACTGAGAACCCAGTTATGTCAATGGGTCATAATTTTTTAAGTCCACAATTTTTTAAATGTGGATAATTGAGACTTAAATTTACAAAAATGCCCTTCCTGATCTCCAAAATACTCATGGCATAACTGTATCCCAGTCCTTTATATGATTTTCTATTCCTAGTTAGAAGCATTCTTTCCACCAGCTCTTATTAAAATACATATTGAGAATCTAATATCTGATGGCAACACTAAGAGTTGGTTTATACCATTTTTACAGGTCAGGCACATTAAAATTAAAATTTTACACAAGATCACACGATAGAGAATGATAAATGAAATACAATTATTTATAAGATATAGAGTTGCAAATAGGAGGTAGTGACTTTCTTAATCTAGATAGAATAGGGAAGGCTTCTCAGTGTTGGTGACTTTTTTTTTTTTTTTGAGGCAGAGCCTCAAGCTGTCCCCCTGGGTAGGGTGCTGTGTCATCACAGCTCACAGCAACCTCCAACTCCTGGGCTCAAGCGAGTCTCCTGCCTCTACCTCCCAAGTAGCTGGGACCACAGGCACCCGCCACAACGCCCAGCTGTTTTTTTTTTTTTTTTGGTTGCAGCCATCATTGTTGTTTGGCAGGCCTGGGCTGGATTTGAACTCATCACCTTAGGTGTATATGGCTGGTGACTTAGCCACTTGAGCCATAGGCACTGAGCCAGTGTCAGTGACATTTGAACTGGGCTTTGAATGACAAGGAAAAGGTATCTATAAATCTCAAGGAATGGAGGGGAGGGCATTATTGTACAAAAGTAGAAACTTAAAAGTAGAAACTCATCCCATCTTCCAGATGGAACCTTGTTGGGATAAGGAGCTTGGGGTAGGACTTAGCCATAGAATATCACTTGCCTGAGTGCTTTCCTGCTTGGAACCAGATGTGAGAAAACATAAGGAAATTTTTAAGGAGAAACTAGGTAAAAAACTAAATATATCATAATTCATGGCACTGACCCAGTCTGAACAGGAATGGAGGCATGAAGCACCTTAGAGGTTCAGGAAACCTCACTACTGGATGATACAGATGAGAACATGGTTTTGAAGTGCTAGACTATAAGGGTCTTAGATACCATACTGAGGTGCTTGGGCTTTCATTTATAAGAATTTAGAAGCCACTGGGGGAAGAAAGAAGGAGAATATTAAGATTGTGATTTAGAGATTTCATGTCCATGGTTTTGGGATGGGGGAAGGATAGCTAGGATGAATAAACAGACTAGAAATAGTTGAGACTAGTTTTAGACAATTGTAATTATCCAGAGAAGAGATAATAGGAGCCTGAAATAGGAAATGATTGTGGTAATGGTAAAGAAGTAGAGAGAATACACTTGAGAGATAATTTAGTAGATCATACATAAAGCTGAGGCTGGTTGAATGGTATGGAAAATCAAGGAAATGGAGGAGTTGAAAAGTCCTTCAAATTTCTGGTTTGGCATACATGATGACACTAACTAAAGTAGGAAATTTAACAGGAAAAACGTCTTCAGAGAAAATGTTGAGATTGTACATGTTGAGATTGAAGTATCTATGACATCCTTATAAAGATGCCTTATATGTAGTCTTATCTATCAGTAATAAGGCCACAGTAAAAGATGAAACTGGATTTAGAAGTTATTTTTTTCAACTCTATAAATTTCATTTTACACTTTAGTTTTATAAGTAGGACCTAAAAGGAAAATCACTTAACTCTTTTTAAGGATAATAATATATCGTTTTAATATAAACCCATATGTTGTTATTGGAAGGACTATTTTGAGTAGCTTGGCATGCCTATCATTTTGTTGTGGGTACATCCTGTACTTGGAGAAAGATACCCCTAATATAATCCACAAACTCTGCCAAAAATTTAGAAGTGTTTGTCTGCAGTGGTTTTCTGACTTCCTGACTTGTGAACTTCTGGGAGAAATTAAGGGAGAATTCACTGTGCCCTAGAACAAGGGACAAACTATTGAATGAATTATTGCATCATGGAAACTTAGAAAACTGTGTGCCTAATGCTTAGTTAGGAATCAGAGAATGAATTCCAAGGTATTCCTAGTGGAAATATTGTAATAAGCAATGCTTATTCAAATATAAAACGACTTGCCTTTCCCTGTCCTATCCTCTAGTTGCATGACAGGACAAAATGTCAAGACTTACCTATTTGTTAAAAAATGTTTTATTTCCCTCCTTTCCTGAGGCAAAAATATTAAGGAATGAAACCACCAAATATTTGAACCCTGCTTCAAAACTTCATTTTATCTTGTACATAATTTTAAGCCTTGACAAGTGGAGAAAAATAAAACTAACAATAGGCAATGGCTAAAAACTGCTGGCACAATGATATATCACAGACCTAAGTTGCCTCTTTGAAATATTTCTGTATAATTCCAAATGACAGCAATGAAAGTTGAATCTGAGGGTTGGGACAGAGGTTTGGCTAAGTTTAGTTCTCTTAGGTAGAAATTATTTCTACTGCCTTGTCTTAAATGAATTAAAGTCTAGATGTTTATTTATTTGACTTTTTTGTGACAGTGATCTTAAATCAGTGACCTCTGGCTATTGCTGAAAACATGCTCAAGTAAATGCAAAAGGTCTTTTATCTTTGCAGTGGGATTTGAGGAGAAAGAGGAAGAAAGAATTACATATTCATGACTTTCTACCAAAAATATACAGTGGTATAGTTCTTAGTGATTTTCCCCATGTTGGGGTCTGAGTTAAGGAGAGTTGGAAAATGGGCAGCAAGAGTGAGAGTTCATGTCCCACCACTTTCCATGGCATGCTTACAGCTTGCATAGGTCAAGTCCCCCCCCAAAAGCCTTAGACGAGTATTAGCATTGACACTTACCCCAGTATCTAGAGTTCTACAAACGATTGGCTACAGTCAATAATTACCTGTTGTGAGATTCAGGCCAGCAAATCATTGGGCAGAAGTATCTCAAACTCAACATATCTAGATCTGAACTTACTATCTCCACTTATCTGAAGGAAATCTCTTCTTTATTCCATGATCCCAGTTTCCATAAATGGAATATCATCTATCTAGTCACCCAAGCCATATCTCCTACTCTGAAATACAAGAAGGCAATGTGATAAGAGGAAGGGTACTACAGTCAAACTGCCTGGATCCAAATCCTGGCTTTAGCATTTATTAGCTCTCTGCCCTTGATCAAAATTCTCAGCCTTTCAGTTACTTGGTCTTCTCATCCATACCATGAGGGTATTGGTAATATTATTTACCTTATCGGCATGTTATAAGTCATAAAGTATGAGTTAATATTTTTAAAGTTCTTAGAGCATGGCTTAACATGTGAACACTAAGTCAATATTGATTAAATAAAATATATGTCATCCTCAAAGCCTTATCAATTGCCTGGACTCTTTGTATAACCAGTTCCTAACTGGTTCCTCTGTGAACCTACACAGCTTCTATTTGGCTTCTATGCCAAGTTAAAGCATCTTTTGATCCACTAGACCAATATTCTTATCTGGCTTAGACAGAGTTAGATATTCCTTTCTCTAAACTCTCATAGCACTTAGCTTAAGATATTTGGGCACACTGTGCTACACATATGTTTGTATTTTTCTCTTCTGCCAAGCTAGAGTTTCCATGGACATATTCAGTATCAAGTTCAGGGGTTATCTCATATTTGGAGCTAAAACATGGATAAAGCAAGCACACAAAAGTTTAATGTCTCTTCAAGGAGTCTAAGAGTATACTTTGTACATTTTGGATACAGAAAGGTACAAAAGTATGTGCAACACATGATGAACACATGTAAGAATTAATTTCATATTTTAAGACTAAAGTCAAAACTCTTTATGAGGTTAAGATGAGTTAGTTAAGATTTGACTACTGATTAATATCAGTTAATATTTAATTGACAAAGATTTAACGTTTTCATAGTCAATGTTTTCATTTCTGAGTATCATGTAATGACCTTCATAACTATTTTTATGAAATATGTGAACTGTGGCTTGCCAACCCTTACTTTTATTCAGTACCTGGAATGTATTAAGTACTTCACAGGATTCTACCTACAGACTTTATTGTTTCCATAAAATGTCTAACTTGGTTCAACTAATATTGTTTCATTATTATTAGAGCTTTAATTCCAATTATTATGGCTTTAAAAGGAGAGTGAGTACACATGTCCCACCAGTTGCCATGGTATATCACTGCTTTTAGCTTACATACCCCAAACTCCCAAGAAGCCTTAGACCAGTGATTTAAAACTTTTCTGAAGAATGCTTTCATATATGATGAAGAAAAAATGAAAATGTTAAAATGTAACAGAATAAAGAACCCAGAAATAAATCTATGTATTTACAGTCAACCGATTTTTGACAAGGTGCTAAGAATATGCACTGGGAAAAAGGTACCCTCTTCAATAAATGGTGCTGGGAAAACTGGATGTTCATATGCAGTAGATGAAACAAAACCCCTATCTATCATTAAATACAAAAATTCAACTCAAAATGGATTAAAGGTACAAATGTAAAGATCTAAAACTAAAACTACTAAAAGAAAACAGGGGAAACATTGCAGGATAGTGGTCTTAGCGAAGATTTTATGGGTAAGGCTTCAAAAACAACACAAACAAAAATAGACAAGCTAAAAAGCTTCTGCACAGCAAAGGAAACACTCAACAGTATGAAGAGGCAACTTGTTAAATGGGCAAATATTTGCAAACTATTTTTCTGACAAGAGAAACTCAACAGCAAAAAACCTGAATAATCTCATTAAAAAATGGACATAGGCCATGAATAGATTTCTTACAAGAAGACATACAGATGGCCAACAGATATATGAAATAATGTTCAAAAATAACCAGGGAAATTCAAATAAAAACCAAAATGCAATATCATTTCTCCCAGTTAGAATGGCTATTGTATAAAAGACAAAAAACTCACGGGTACTGTTGAGAATGTGGAGAAAAGGGAACTCATATGCTATGGGTCAGAATGCAAATTACTACAGCCATTATGGAAAATAATATGATTTTCAAAAAAAACTGAAAATAGAACATGCATACAATCCAGCAAACCCACCACTAGTAATCTCTCCAAAGGAAAGGAAGTCAGTATGTCAAAGGGATACCTGAACCCTCATGCTTATTGCAGCGCTATTTGCAATAGCAAAAATACGGAATCAACCTAAGTGTCTATCAATGGACAAATGGATAAAGAAAATGTGGTATCTATAGGAATGTCATAACCTAATTATAGCTTTTGATTATGGGAAGGGGGTGGGAGGGGAAGATGAGTAGGGTGGATGGGGGGAGGGAGGGTGATTGGTGGGGTCACCTCTATGGTTTATCTTACAAGGGTACAAGTGAATCTTTCTAAAAGCAGAATATGAATATTTTAACTCAATAACTAGGAAAATGACATGAGGTTATGTTGACTGCTTTGATAAGAGTATTTCAAAACGTATATGAAGAAAGCACACTGTACCCCATGATTGCATTAATGTACACAGTTATGCTATAAGAAACAAAAAGAAAAAAAAAGAAAGTTCTTAGGGCACACTGCCTGGGAGAAGGGCTCAACAATAACTTGAACTTTAACCTAACAAATGCAAACAATGTAACCTAATCATTTATACCTTCATATTAATCTGAAATAAATTTTTTAAAATAATAAAAAAAAGAAAATGTGGTATGCATATACAATGTAGTATGTAGTACTATTTGGCTATAAAAAAAGAATGAAATCCTGTCATTTGTAGCAACACGGGTGGGACTGGAGGTCATTATGTTAAGAGAAATAAGGCAGGCACAGAAAGACAAATATTGCACATTCTCATTCATATGTGAGAACAAAACAGTTGATCTAACGGAGGTAGAGAGTAGGATGATGGTTATCAGAGGCTAGGAGGGATGTGTGTTGGGGGATGAAGAGAGGTTGGTTAATGGGTACAGATATACAGTTAGTAGAAGGAATAAGTTCTAGTGTTTGCTAACACAATAGTGTGACTATAGTTAACAACAATGTATTGTGTCTTTCAGAATAGCTAGAAGATTTGAAATGTTCCCAACACAAGGAAGTAATAAATGTTCATGATGAAAATCCTAAATAACCTGACTTGATCATTATATATTCTATGCGTGTATAAAAATATCACCTGTATATCATAAATATGTATAAATATTATGTGCCAGTAAAAAAAATAAAAATTAAAAAAGTAGGAAAAAGTATGCCAAATACTTTAGCTAAGGGGATTCTTTTCAGGGACAGAATAGGCTGTCCCTTTGTCCCAGATAGAATTGGGATGGATAATTCATAAATAATCTATCAAAACCGACCTCTTGCCATATGATATGGCTAAGAAAAAAAGCCATATCTACAAAACTGATGCATATGCAAATTTATAATAGAAACATGTGAGATTCATTGAGTACTATATAAGCCAAATTTTTAATGTTTCATTAAAAACTCCTCTCTCCCTCTGTTGTAGCAGTAGCCCATTGGTATTTGGCAATCAATTCCAATCTCATGTTTTCCCTTACTCACCTCTTCTTTGGACAAAATCTCCTCATCTTCCTTGCAAAAAATTCTTTTTTTTTTTTTTTTGAGACAGAGTCTCACTATGTCACCCTCAGTAGTGCTATAGAGTCACAGCTCACAGTACTTCACCAGTTAAACTCTTTTAGGCTTAAGCAATTCTCTTGCCTCAGCCTCCCAAGTAGCTGGGACTACAAGTGCCCGCCATGATGCCTGGCTATTTTTTTTTGTTGAGGTTGTCACTGATGGTCAGCTGGCCCGGGCAAAGTTCAAACCCACCACCCTCAGTGCATGTGGTTGGCACTGCAACCACTGTGCAATGGGCACCACTCCCTTGTAAAAATTCTTCAATTATATTTGACTTTTCCAGAAACACTATTCTCTGTGAAAGGTGCTAATGAGGAACTGGAAAAATTCTAATTTTCCTATGCAGATGAAAACATACAAATTCTTTTTTTATTATCTCAAAATTCTTTATTATTAATAAAGGATATTAATAAAATATTAAATACTATCATCCAAATAGTGTTCATTGTACCAAACATGTGGGTTTTTACCCCTCTATCCTCTTCCTTTCTTGATTTCCTATGACCTTTACATCTCTTTGTGTCCCTGTGTGCCCAGTGGTTAGGTCCTAATTATTAGATAGTACATGTGCTGTTTGTTTTTCCATTCCTAAGATACTTCACTTAGGGTAACAGTCTCCAATTCCATCTAATTTGCTGCAAAGACATTATTTCATTCCTTTAAATAGCTGAGTAGTACTCCAGGGTATGAGTTTTATTTTTTTCTCAGTGTTTTGCCAATTGATTCATTCGTTGATATCTAAATTCATATACTAATTCCTAGTCACTTACTGGAAACCATTCTTGTGGTTATGAAAATCTTTAACCAAAGTATCTCTTTTCCTGATATTACTATTATTGAAACTTATCTATTCCTCAGCCAATATAGCTGGGATGTTTTTAATTCTTCAGAACTTATTTCAGCTCTAACACTTGCCCATTCCCTGGAATGAATAACTCATTTCAAAAGAACCACCTCAGAAGCTATCTGTTGATAATCTTAAATTATCCAAGAATATTACTAGTTATACCCAAATGGAGCATTTCTTTTTTGTCAATCACAGCTTAAAATAAAGCATAGAGTGCCCAGTCTTACCAAATAAACCTCCCAATGTTTTCATTAATTAATTTATTCATATTGTCTTGAATATTAAAATCCAGTGTATAAAAAAGTGATTCTCACTTTCTCTCTCTGTGAAAGTGACCCAAGTGTTGATTTGGGGGCTATAAATAAATTTCAGCTAGTACATAAAGTCTCAAATACAGAATCTGTGAATAATGAGGATTGATTGTATGTGTGTGTGTGTGTGTTTGTGTGTGTACATACAGTGTGTTTCAGGCTCTGTGCCAACCACATTATGTGAATTATTCTATCTATATATTAAATATATATATACACACACACATATATATAATATATGTATCTTTCAGTCAGAAATTGGCTATTTGGTTCAATCAAACCTGAATAATTACATGCAATATTGATGTTGTATCTGACAAGATAAACAAAATTAGCATTTATTTCTCACTTTCCATATCATTGTTTCTCTGATGATGCAATCAAATCGCTTGATAAAACTTATTCTTTGGTTCAAGGTAAAAATAATCTTTGTAGGGTGAAGAGTTTTTAATAAATTTAATATGTAGCTGGAATAAATGCTACTTGCCTAAGTAGCCATTGTTCTTGACAAATCCCTCTAAGTGATAAACACTGAATGAATACTACATCCTCATGAGAAAGAGGGAGAGGATGAGGACAGTCATCATTTCATGTCCTAATGCTAAATTGTATTATGATCTATTTATATGCAGTGGGGACTTAAATGTAATATACTTGATGAATACAGAATAATCAGGAGTTGTGAGTTGCCAGAGACAAGTAATTCAACTGCTTAGTTTAATAAGTGGTATGTTCAGTCATGAAACTAATGCTTGTTGCAGAATCTATTAAAAAACATGTAATCAGTAGGCCAATAGCAGAAAAATTTTAGAAGCTATTTAAGGATTGAGTTACAGATCCATTTGGAATTTATCTGGTGGGAAAGTGGCAAGATATTTGCAAGCTTTGAAAATATTCATTGCTTTTCCAATATTTGCACTTAGTGAGTGAGTACTTCTTCAGTTGTTTTCTGTCATTAAATAAGATTTCAATAAGTGACACATTTTATAATTATATATTTTTATATTTATTTATTTTTGCAGTTTTTGGCCAGGGTTGGGTTTGAACCCCACCACCTCCAGCATATGGGGCCAGCACCCTACTCCTTTGAGCCACAGGTGCTGCCCTATAATTATATATTTTTGATATTTCTTTTTAGATTCCAGTAATAAACAGGCCATATTTTTCATACATTGCTTTTTTTTTTTTTTTTGGAGACAAAGTCTCACTTTGTCATCCTCAGTAGAGTGTCACGTCATCACAGCTCACAGCAACCTGAAACCCTTGGGCTTAAGTGATTCTCTTGCCTCAGCCTCCCAAGTAGCTGGGACTACAGGTTACCTACACAATGCCTGGCTATTTTTAGAGACGAGGTCTTGCTCTGGCTCAGGCTGGTCTGAAACTCATGTGCTTAGGCAATCCACCCACCTTGGCCCCCAGAGTGTATTTTTTGTATTTTTAAAACAGAATGTCATATTTCTTCTTATGTTAAAATTGATATTTATGGTTCATTGAGGGTGGGAAATTCAATTCTATAACCCTAAACACTGTGTGGATTTGAATTTTAGAGCCTAGACCTTAAATTCAGAAGATTTTCTTATAGGATTGATCCCAATTCAGACCTAAAAATCTGGACTAAACATCTTGCCAATTTCACCTATGGGTAATCAGTATTTTAATGTTTTAAGATATAGAGATTAAGTGAAAAAAAAAAAAAAAAGCTAGTGTGCCATGACTAACAGAATAAGTCAGCACTAGATTATACCAATTAAAAAAGTGACCAGTTGGAAACATAGGGTATTTATCCATTGATCTCTAACCAGAAAAGGAAGCAGTTTTGAAGGCAAGAAAAGCTCATGGGAGGCACAGCATTTGAGGAGGCAATTCGGCATAATAGCCAAGAACATGAGCTTTGGAATCAGATACTCCAGGGTTAGGAGTTTTGGCTGTACTTCTTACAAATTGTATGACTTTGGGGAAATTATCTAACATCAATTTGCACACTATTGTAAAAGTAGTACCTACCTCATAGAGTTACTGTGAGTATTGAATAAAATAATACATATAATGTGGTTAGCACACAGCCTGAAACACACTATAGAAACACACACACATATAATCAATTCTCATTGTTCATAGATTATGTATTTGAGACTTTGCCTACTTGCTGAAATTTATTTGTAACCCCCAAATCAATACTTGGGTCACTTTCATAATTATTCATGAGCATGCATGAATTTGAGTCATCCAAAGCACATGCTTCCTTCTGTTTACAGGAATTGCACAAATCTTTTCATTTAGGACCCCCCCTTAAGAACTATCATTTGAGAGAGATTTTCCCTAGCCATCCTATGGCTATGCCTCAATATTCTCTATTATAGAAATATGCTGATTTTCATCTTCACATTTATCACTGGCTCTAACTGACTTTTTATCTGAGACTTGTTTATTAGGTAGCATTTAAAGTCCATAAGAGAAACACATGAAATATTTTGCTTACTGTTTTTCATCATCACCTAGCTCAGTGCTTAGTAGAGACCCCTGAGGAATGAATGAATGAATGAAGTCTATTACATTTTGTTAGCTTGAATCTTAATAAATATATTTTCAAAATTAAAGAGTTTTTTATTTGAGATTAATTCCCTACCATTTTCCAAGTTTTGATATTCTCAATTCCATCTAGCAAAAGATTCATTGGATCACCCTTGCTTAGACAAAAAGAGAAAAAATGTATTTTCATCAACTTAGCTCTGAACACACTGTGCTTATATATCCATGACATTAAACACAGCATCTCAGATCCTAACATGTTTTCTCAAACCCAAATTCAGAGTACACACAAAATTTCAAATAAACTTCAATATGTAGTATGTTACATCCATGTTCTGTATTAGTGAATTAAATTTTAGACAAGTTTAACTCTGATTTTTTTATCTAGGATCTAAGGTAAATAACCTAATATGTGACAATATAAATAACACTGTTCCAAGAGGACATACTTCTAAGAAAACATGGGTCATGATCTCTGTTCTGCTACTAAAGTTTGATGCATGACCTTGGGCAATTTTTTAATCCCTAAAGCCTTCACTTTCCCTATCTATAAAAATTATAGGTTTGGACAAACAGACAGACTCTACAGTTCTTTCCAGCTTTCTGTGACCATAGAAGCTAAATTGAACCCATTACCTCTTATTTCACAGAGGGACAGTTGGTAAAGGCTTAAGTACAAAGAGTTAAGATCTGCCACATCAGGTCTCTGAAGAATACAACAGACCCCTGCCAGAGTCTGCCATGTGTAGTAAGATGCTGCAGAGTGCAGACACCTTAATGCAAGTGCCCAGAGAAAAAGGGGAGACCAGGTTTTTGAATCTGCCCAGCTAGTGCTTTCTTACTTGGTAGGCAGACCTGCATAGGAAACCAATTTGTAATAAGGATTTATTAGTTCACATGGAATTACAGAAATGGAAGAAGGGAAGAGGAAGAATTGAATGATAAAGTGTGTGTTTGCTGAATTTTAAAAGTCTGATTTTAAATTGCTGACAACGTCTGCTTCTGTAATCCTCTTTTTTCTATTTTACCAAGGCTGACCTTCTGATCTTCCTTCTTTAGCATTATTAATATATATGCTTGGGTCATAGTTTTTGTTTGTTTTTTTTTTTTTTTTGCAGTTTTTTACCAGGTTTGAACCCACCACCTCTGGTATATGGGGCCAGTGCCCTACTCCTTTGAGCCACAGATGTTGCCCTTTTTTGTGTGTGTGTGGGCTAAGTTTGAACCCACCACCTCCAGTATATGGGGCCAGCGCCGTACTCCTTGAGCCACAGGCACTACCCCATTTTGGTCATACTTTAATTTAAAAAACCCAGCTATTCAACCATAAAAAAAGATGGGAGATTTTAAATCTTTCGTATTAACTTTGATAGAGTTGGAGAACATTCTCTTTGATAAAGTATCACAAGAATAGAAAAACGGTTATCTAATGTACTCAATACTAATATGAAGCCAGTAGACAAACTAATACATGCCCACACAAGAGAAAGAATCAATCTAATTCCAGATGGGGGAAGGAGAGAGGAGTGAAGGAGAAGGGGAAAGGAGGGCGGGGATTGGTGTACTCCCACCTATTTGGACACAATGTAAAGGTATATGACACACCTCATGGGTGCAGGATGCAACTACGATAGGGACCTTACCTAACAAACATGGTAACCTAGTCATTCATAACTTCATATTAATCTGAAATTTAAAACAATGAAAAAATAAAAAATAAATCAGAAACTGCCTCAAGTATTTACAATGGAGGAGTTTTAATCTGGGGAATGAGTTATATAAGTGATGTAGCAGATAAAAAGCAAAACAAGGGATGATGATGAAACAACCCAAAGATTAACAGTTGCAGGAAACCACTCTCATCAATGCTAAAACTGTTCTGTCCAATATGGTAGCTACTTACACATACCTGGCCATCGAGCATTTCTATTGTGGCTAGTTTGAACTGAGATGTAATCTTAGTGTAAAATATACAACAGAGTTTGAAAATACAATATGAATAAAAATGTAACATAGCTCACGTACACATCAATTATATTCAATATAATTTTGTATTGAATATACAAAGAAATGATACATTGATAAATTGGGTTAAATAAAATATAGTATTTAAATTAATTTCTCCTTTTTATTTTGATTTTTTAATGTGACCACTTGTAAATTAAAACTTGTGTAGATGGCTCACATTTCAATTCTATTGGACAGTGCTTGGCTAGAGAGACAAAGGTGAAAGGATCCCATAATAATGTGCTAGACACTTTTCTAAACAACAAAATACAATGATAAAAAGTGTAAAAAAAACTCACAGATGGTAAATATAAGAAGAAATAAATAATGCAAGGAGTCCCATACAAGTGACATAGATAATGAATGTGCTGGAAGTTTGGATGAACTCTCTTGTGCCAGGGAGAGTTTCAGAGAAGGGAACCTGAGCTAAGATTTGAAGGAAAGAAAAAATTAGATTAACAAAGCAGAAATAAAACTTTTACTAGGAAGGACAAATTCTCTATATAGCAAGAATATAGAAGTAGGAATACATTTACTCAGTATGGAAGTGGAATATATTATGAACAGGAAATTCAATTCCTTTAAGAATGATCATCATCTAGATAAGACCCAAGAACAATTTCAACTTGAGTGAAGGAGATAAGGACCCTATAGCATTTTTATTAAGATTAAAAATATGTCTGGAAAGTACAGCTTGTTGGGAAGTGCTAAGGAACTCTTTAAAGGATAATATCTTATTGTGCTACAGTGTGGCTCCCACTTTGGGAATATAAGCTTCCTGAAGGACAGGAGCTGTCCTGTTCACTATTGAGTCTAAGGCATGACCGAGAGTAGATGCTGTGGTGAATGAATGCATGCCAACAAATGGTGTGATAGTACATGAATCCCTGGCATGAGGGACTCAGGCAAGTATTGATTCAATATCTGCATATTCTAGAATGGAGTTTAGGGAATTAGAAATGGAGGTAGGCAGCATACTCCAATTATTAGGAGAACTCCCTTCAGAGATTCAGGCAGTATATCCCCTGGGCATAGTTATTGGGAAACCAGGAATCCCAGTAAAGAATTTGCTCAGTCTGGCATGTTATTAGGTGATGATAAAATTTATAATGTAATTGTCACCACCCATGCCTTTGTCATAGTTTTCTTTATGGTAATACCCATTTAAAGCTCCCTTCATTCAGCACATCTGGATTGGATTAAAGCATATTAGAGCCATTCTGAGCTAATATTTTGGAAATCAGATCCTGCAGGCCATAGCTAATTCATTAAATTATGAGAACTAAATTATTATCATGGAACTCAGAGAATCATAAGAATCATTGGAAGTCTCAGGGAAGCAGCATTACATGAGCATTCCATTTACATAGATACTGGGAGTGTCCCTGTATGTCAAATGTAGGCTGTGTGTTCATCCAGCTTTCTACCAGATGGAGGCCCTACATCTGTTCTGAGGCGGTATTGGCTCTAGAATCAGCCAGAGCTAGATTTTAAGTCTAAATTCAACACCTGTTACTCTTTGAGCTTGAGCAAGTGATGGGAGTAAGCGTAGTATTTATATCATAAAGTTTTTACAAGAATTAAATGTAATAATGCAACTAAAGCTCTTAACACAGTGCTTATCCTATAATTCCTCTACTAGGTGTATATCCAGAACACCAAAAATCGCTTTATAACAAAGATATTTGTACCAGAATGTTTATTGCAGCCCAATTCACAATTGCTAAGTCATGGAAGAAGCCCAATTGCCCATCAACCCACAAATGGATTAATAAATTGTGGTATATGTACACCATGGAATATTATACAGCCTTAAAGAAAGATGGAGGCTTTACCTCTTTCATGTTTACAGGGATGGAGCTGGAACATATTCTTCTCAGCAAAGTATCTCAAAAATGGAAGAAAAAGTATCCAATGTACTCAGCCCTACTATGAAACCAATTTACACCTTTCATATGAAAGCTATAACCCAATTATAGCCCAAGAAGAAGGGGAGAGGGGAGGGGGGAAGATGTGCAGAGGCAGGGTAATTGATGGGACCACACCTACAGTGCATGAGTACTTGTGAAATTTACTAAATGTAGAATATAAATGTCTTGACACAATAACTAAGGAAATTCCATGAGTGGCACCTGTGGCACAAAGGAGTAGGGCACCAGCCCTCCATTTTATATGCTGGAGGTGGTGGGTTCAAACCCAGCCCTGGCCAAAAACTGCAAATAAATAAATAAATAAATAAATAAATAAATAAATAAATAAAAAAGAAAATGCCATGAAGGCTATGTTAACCAGTTTGATGAAAATATTTCAAATTGTATATAAAACAAGCACATTGTACCCCATGATTGCATTAATGTACACAGCTATGATGTAATAAAAAAAGAAAACACAGAGTGCCTATCTCAAAGTGCTTGCTAAATTTTAGTTTTCTTTATAAGAACAATAAAAGTTCAAGTATGCCCTCTGAATCTTTAGTTCCCCAAAGAGAATCATCCCCAACCATCCCCATCCCTTCATCTTTCATCCCTCCAAAACCAACTGCAGATGTGCCCTGTGTCTTACATAAAATGTAATATATTCAAAGTATCCACTTTGATTTTGGATTCATTTTTTGACCTTTTAATTGTTTTTTTAATGAGAATTTATTGCAGCATTATTCACAAAAGCCAATACATAAAAACAACACAAGCTTACTTCAAAAATAAATAGATAAATATAATTTTGGATATAAAGATAAAGTAGTATTGACTTCTTTGCCTAGTCTCCCTGGCAATGGAGGCCCATTCACTGTTTATAGCAAATGTATCCTGCTTTGGAAGCTCTCTTACTCTGTAAACCTATCTTTCTCCTCCTCAATAAACTTTGTTTCATACTTGTTGGAGAAAAAAAGGAGTATTTTTCTTGTTTTAATATATTCTGCTTCCTCCAATGACTACCTATTTCTCTGACTCAAGGATAACCCCTGTCCTGTTTTTGTTTCATTGACAAAGTTTTGTCCTGTGGGTCTTGCTTTCCTTGGCACCTAAGGTAAATTGGTCTCCATTTTCTACTTCCATCCTTTTGTTGGTTCATGGTGATCTTCACAGTACTGCAAAGCTGAAACATCTTTCACAGAAACAAAACGAATTAAATAACCTTAAATGTCAGGCCTAAGTGACTATTATCAGATTGTTTTCTGAGAATAGCTTTTGACAGGGAAAGGGAATGCAAGTGAATAGAATAGAGCACAAGATTACTATCCCTTGGCTAGAGATAGAAAAGCAAGGAAGCAAGTTTTGTAGAAGGGTAGAATTCACAAAACAGGCAGCTCCTACTTTATAGTCCTGTCTGGATCTTGTGACAGTTAATATTGGCCTGAGTGGCAGTTTGTGTGGCTTAGTCTAAGAGTCAGTTAATCAGAAATCTCTTTATCCTTAAAAATTCCCTCTATTTTTCCACTTTTAGAAATGGAAAGAAAAAGCTATTTCTGTGGTTTCTTGAATCCCTGAAATTATAGTCTGGGTGCAAATTTTCAAAGTGATTTCTGCCAGAGTGTTGTTTTTATAAGCCTAGAACCAGACATAGCTTTAGGGAAGCCAGAATTTTGGAGATGAGCCATGGTAGAATTGGCACTAGCTCTCAGATTCTTGGTGTCTTATGGCATTTACAACTCACCACTCTTCATTGAAACCATTACCTGAAAAAGAGGAGATAAGAAAAGTGTTTGACCATGTGAAGAGCTTTCCTAATTAGGGAACTGACCAAGATAATTGGGATACCTGCTTCATTGTGGGAAACCCTGTGGTTGGAGCATTGGTATAATTCAACATAGCAAAGAGTGGAGGAAACTAATGCTAACAAGATTGAAGTTTCAACCTCCAGTATCTCATGTACAAATAACATAAGCCTACAAACCTTTCTCCACCTTTCCACTAACCCCTCCAAAAATCATTAAGACAATATGGGGGCCAAGAGAGCTGGTTGCTCAGCACCATCAGTGCTTCTAACAGAGAGAAAGTTCTTTTCCACAAGCCACAATCTCTTTCCTCAGAATCTCTGCCCAGTCCTTCTTATTCCTGCAAGTCTTCTGCCTTTTCATTGTCATACTATTCTGGTTGATTTGCTCCACACCCAGTAATACAGGATAGGGATTCCTGTCTCAAAAAAATATGTGTGTGTATATAGAGTATATCAGATAGTTTTAAAGTGTATTAGAGGAAAATTAATTGGGAAAAGAATAGAGCGCAAGTGAGATAGACAATGAGGTGTTGCTATTTTATATTAGTGTTTCAGAAAGTTGTCCCTGATGGGCAACAATTAGCAAATAAGGGTTGATATTTGAAAGTATAGAAGAAAAAACTTTCTGGGAAGAAGGAACAGCCAGTACAAGAGCCCTGATATGGCAGAGTGCTAGACATATAGTCAAGAAAAGCAAGAAAGCCAGCATGACTGGAGCATAATAAATATAGGAAAAGAGTGAGAGAGATAGTTTGAGAGCCACTGGGGAAACCATATCAGTTAAGCTTTATATTCTTTTACTCTGTGAAAGACAGAGAAACTTTGGAGTGTTTAGAACAGAAGAAGGACATGATCTGATGTAAGTTTTAAAAGAATCACTCTGACTGTAGGAAAATAAGAAAGAAAACAAGTTAGGAAGTTACTGCAGTAATCAAGATGAGTTATGATGATATCTTAAAGTCATAACAGTGGACCTAGAAGAGAAAATGATGTGAGAAGAATTAATAGTATTATAAATATATTTTTAATTTGGAGCTTACAATATTTCCTAAAAAGTTGGTAGAAGGGAATGAAGAAAAGAGAGTAGTCAAAGAAAGTACAAGGTTTTTGACCTAAGAAACTGGGTAGAAGAATTGCTGTTGGTAGCAATGAGGGTTACTACAAAAGAATCAAAGTTGAGAAAAAAATCAGTTTTATTTTAAACATATTGGCTTCAAATTCATATTAAACATCCTGTGCAGATTTTGAATAGACATAAATGACTTCAGATGAGAGGTCTGGCTTTGAGCATTAGTGGTATATGTGGTTTTTTTAAAACCATGAGAAAACAGGAAATTATAGATATATAAAGATGACCAAAGATTGACCCTTGAGACCGAACAAGGTTTAGAGGTCAGGTATATGTGGAAGGACCACCAAAGGTAACTTAGGGAAAGTAGCCAGTGATGTAAGGGGAGAAATACATAAGAGAGTGGTACACCAAGGTCAAATAAAGAGAATGTTCAAGAAGGAGGAAATGGTCAGTCAACTTTATTGAATGAGGCTGTGAAGTCAATAAAGATAAGACCTGAGAAATGACCAAAGTGGAATGGTAAAAAATAGAAATAGACTTGCAATTGAACATTTATATTTTCTCTTACAGAATATTTTATTTTATTTTTTTAATTTATTTTTTATTAGATCATAATTGTGTACATTAATTCTATCATAGGATACAGTGTGTTGCTTTCATATGTAGTTTGGAAAACTCTCATCCAACTGGCTAACATAGCCATCATGTCTTTCTCATAATTGTTGTGTTAAGTCATTTATATTCAACCTTTAGACAAATTCACATGTACCCTAATAGGATAAATTATAGGCATGATCCTCACATTCTCTTCACCCAACCTGCCCCCTCCCCTTTCCCCGTAGTCTAGGGCTCCATTTGGATTGTAGCTTTCCTAAGATAGCTAACAATTAGTTTCATAATAGTGTTGAGTACATTGGATACTTTTTCTTCCATTCCTGAGATACTTTGCTAAGGAGGACATTTTCCAGCTCCATTCATGTAAACATGAAGGAGGCAAGGTCTCCATCTTTCTTTGTGGCTGTGTAGTATTCCATGGTGTACATATACCACAATTTATTGATCCATTCATGGGTCGATGAGCACTTGGGCTTTTTCCATGACCTAGCAATTGTGAATTGGGCTGCAATGAACATTCTTACAGAATATTTTAAAGACACTAATAGAAGCATGTGAGGTATAAATATTTATTATATTCTGCCATAAGTTTTGCAACCATATTTCCCAGACACCAAAATTGATAAAGGTGCCGTCATAATGGAGCAATGTATTTGAAAGTAGGATTATTCTCCAGAACTGAGGCCATTCAAGGTCTGACAATTAAGTTTACAAAATTGCCATCATGTGCTTATGTTGGCAGCACTGTACAATTTGATAAGGTTTTATAACTGTGGTATATCAGTGTCTCACAGCTGTGCTTGTGGTGTTGTGTGCTGGTATCTTGCTGAGTAGCATTCATTATTGTTGTTGCATGTTTTTGTGTGCCATCACAAGAATGTCAGAGCTTGAGTTAGAGTAACATATAAACATTAAATTTCTTGTTAAACTTGGCAGGAGTGGAAGTGAAATCAAGGACATGTTAGTCCAAGTTTATGGGAATAATGCTGTGAAAAAAATGGCATTGTACAAATAGATTAAATGTTTTTCTGAGGGGAGAGAAAGCATCACTGATGAAGAGAGGTCAGGGTGGCCAGGAATAAGCAGAACTGATGAAAACAGTGCAAAAATTCATCAAATTGTGTGTCAAAATCATTGGCTGACTGTGAGAAGTAGAGCAGAACAAGTAAATATCAATAGAGAAACAGTTAGGAAAACCTTAACCAAAAATCTTAGCATGAGAAAGGTGTGTGCAAAAACAGTCCCAAAGGAGCTCACCAGTAAACAAAAGCAAAGGAAAGTCAAAGTTTTCCAAGTCCTTTTGGAGAGGCATAATGATGTGTTTGGGCTGTGTTGTCACTGGTGATGAAACATGGGTGTACCAATACAACCCTGAAACAAAGCATCAGAGTGCCCAGTGGACATCAGCCAATTCTTCACAACCATAAATGTTCCCTCAGTCCAAATCAAGAGTTAAAACAATGTTGTTAACCTTTCTTGATATCAGAGGGATTGGTCATTGTCACTTTGTACGAACCGTACTAACAACCGATTTTACTATTTGGAAATGCTAAAAAGGCTGCATGAAAAAGTTAGATAAAAAAGACATGAACCTTTCACCAATAACTTACGGCTCTTGTATCTTGACAATGCACCAGTTCACATAGCATTGTCTGTGAGGGAGTTTTTAGCTATAAACAAAGAACTGTATTGGAACACCCTCCCTACTCACCTGATGTGACTCTCAATGACTTTTTCTTCTGAATATAAAGGAAATATTGAAAGGAAGACATTTTGATGGCATTCAGGATATCAGGAGTAATATGATGATAGTTCTGATGGCCATTTCAGAAAAAGGGTTCCAAAATTACTTTGAACAGTAGACTAAGTGCTGGCATCAGTACATAGCTTCCTAAGGGGAGGATTTTGAAAGGGAATGCAGTGATATTCAACAAGGAGGTATGTAGCACTTTTTCTAGGATTAGTTAACAAATTAATTATCAGACCAAGAAAAAACCATCAGTAGGTTTTTTGAACCGCTTGCTTCACTTTGGGTACATTTTCATGCCACTGAGAATCACTGACTCATTCATTGATTTATTCCTTTAGGTTATAAATCATTGATACTATAGCTATCTATCCCTTTATCTACTTTTATAATCATCCCCTACCTACCTACCTTTTACCAAAGAAATGATATATCTAGTAGAAGGTAGCTTTAATACTCAGGTATTTTCACCAAAAGGATCAGAAGAATTGATAACATTTTATTGATAAGTATCTGTAGTAGCTATAAAGTATTATAGTTTTCTTTGCTGCAAAGAAAAAACCCATTGTGAGAAACATAACCTAAAAATATCATTATCAGTTTATTTCTTTTCATGTAAAGAGATTTTGATTCTTTATGAGGAAGGTCAAGGATGAGCTTGTTTTCAAACTTAGTAGTCATTGCAACACTTCTCAGAATAACCACATATTATAGTGAGGATGCTGAAGACATACATGTTCAGTGGAGTTTGAAGTGCCTAAAGGATGTTCAGGAAGAAATGCTAGGTAGGAAGTTGTGTCTGAATACACAGATTTGCAGAACAAGACAGGAGTTTATTATGGATATATAAAGTTAGGACTTTGACCTGCTCTAACTTGGAAAAAGTAGGGTATACATAGAACTATGTAGAGAAATTGTACATAATACAAGGAGAAGAGCTGAATACTCTGTTAAATTGCTAAGTTTCCCCTCCCCTTCAAAGCAACGTTTTATCACCATTACAGAATTGCTTTTCTCATAAGATACCATTTCTCAGAGGGGGCAGGGTAAGATTGCTGACTTAGGAACATCTTATTAGCCACTCATTGTAAGGCAAGGGAAAGAAAACTCTAACCACCTCTGGCTCAGAGAACCTACTTAGGGACATCACTTCAGAAGCACAGTGAAGCAGCGGTGAACTAAGAAGCCAGTAAGTAGGTCTGGAGATAAGGAAAACCAGGACAGAAGGGGGGTGCTTGGGAATAGGTGGGAACTGGCTGGCCAGCCCTCAGACAGGGGACCAGAGACAGGAAGGGGCTGTACTTCAGTTTTTTAATTTTGGTCTAAACTGTTCACTGGAATTACCTTGGAAGGCTTAAATGAGTGGATTGACTCAAATAGTGTCCAGCAGCTGGGATTGAATGTCAGGTGGGGTGGATCTCCCATTGGCTTGCCTACTAGCTCGGTGCCACCACTGTGAGAAGGCTGTGTGGGAGAAATGGTCTGCAGAGTCCTGGAACAAGGATGGTACTTGCATGGCTTCCAATCTCAGGCATCACCCTTGGTGATCTAGATGGCCCCAGTAATTAGTGTCAGTGGGCACTGTGTGACATGCCTCCTAAGAAATCTGGTGAGAGTTTTAGGAACCCAATCCCATGGGGACTGAATGCTGATAAAGTAACCAGGCCCTAATTGAGGACAGCTAAGTCAGGAAGACAGGATCCAATCTCCTCTGCAACTAGAGAGTGGCTTATGGCCCTAATTTTTCACAAGAAAACAGCATATGTTCCTCATCTCCTAACACCACAGCATCACCTATATTACCTGGCATCCAGGTAATATATATCTTTGTTGTTGTTTTGGTTGCATTTTTATTTTTTCATTTTTACTTTCTTCAATAACAAGGGTTCCTCCATTTTTGTTATGGTTTTCAGCCCACTTTATTCTTTTTTATTTATCTCCTTTTTTCTCTTTTTTGGTGAGATTTTTCTACTTTTCTCATCTTTCCCACATAAATTACTGATACAACAGCTAATATATCCCTTTTTTCTTCTTTATCTTATACAATCACATTTTTAAATTTTCTTTATTATTAATTTTTTTGTTTATCTGTGTGCAGGGGGGTCATGGCATTGGTCTGGCTCAAGAAGGTCATGAGCTCATGGTCTGGGGTCCTGCTACTTGTGGTCTTGGAAAGACAGCAGTGGCAGGTCCCTATTGGGACATACTGCTGAATTTCATTTTTCTCTTTCCATATTTGGCAAGGTAGGGTCTTGTTTTTTCCCAGGCTGGTAAGGAGCTTCTAACTTAAAGGGGCCTTCCCAGCTCAGCCCTCCAAAGTCATAGAGTTGTGGGTGTAGCCATAGCACCCTGTCAAATAACACCATTTCTCCTCTTGCTCTCTTCCTCTTCTTTAACCCACCCTTTTTTTCTTTCTTTTTCTCTTCTTTCTCCCTTTTTGCTCCTTACCCTTCTATTCCTTTTGATCTTATACCCAAAGACCACTTCAATACCTAAGTTCTCATATAAGGTAATTTAAAGTGAAGGAAGTAGTGAGAAGAATAAAGTAGGAGAAAGAAGTGAACAAGAAGAAAACACATGAAAACAAGTGAACATGAGGAAGAACCAACAGATACATTCTGGCAACATAAAAAAACAAAGCAAAATGAGAAACTCCTGCAAAGGACCATGAAGCAGTTACCATAGAAGATTCCACCTATAAAGAATTAATGGAAATGGCAGAAAGGTAATTTAAAATATGGATGGTAACAGAAATAAAGGGAATTGATGAGAAAGTGGAAAAATAGAACCAAAAAATGGATTATAATATGATGAATATAGAAAGGCTATGGCAGAGCTTAAGAAATTGATAGAGACAATCAGGGAACTTAAAGGTACAGCAGAATGTATCAAGGACAGATTAGACTATGGAGAAGAAAGAATCTCAGAGCTAGAGGACAAAGCTGTTGAACTAAGCTAGGTAGTTAAAGAGGCAGAAAAGAAGAGAAAGAAAGCAGAACATTCACCCAGAGAATTATGAGACTTCACAAAGTATTCAAACATATGAATTGTATATATCTCTGAGGGGAAAAAAAGAGCATCCCAAAGGAATGGATGCCCTAATGGATGATATCATAAATACAATTTTCCCAAGTTTCTCTAGAGATTCCAAAAGACTCCTTTTAGAGGGATAACGGAACCCAGGTGATCTCAACACAAACAGAGCATCTCCAAGATACATTGTCATGAACCTGTCCAAAGTCAAAATAAGAGAAAATTCTACAAGCAGCCAGGAGTAAGCAGCAACTGACCTACAGGGGAAGATCCATTGAGGTGACAACAGACTTTTCAGCTGAAATTATCCAAGCAAGAAGAGAATCATCATCTACCTAAATCTTCTTAAACAAAACAATATCCAGCCCATAATTCTGTGTCCTACTAAACTAAGCTTCAAAATCAAAGGAGAAATCAAATATTTTACTTATGTAAACATTGAAGAAACATTGTCACAAGACCAGTTCTATAGGAAATACTCAGCTATTCTCCACACTGACCATTACAATAGACCACCAGCAAAGTAAACACTCAGAGACTAGAGGACAAAACCTAGGTTCCACAATGCCACAAAGGATCAAAGTAAGCAACAGACTTTCACACAATAAGATGAATAGAACTCTACTACATTTATCAATTCTCTCAATAAATATTAATGGCTTGATTCCCCACCAAAGAGGCACAGGCTGGCTGATTGGATAAAAAAAAAAAAGCACAACCATTTATATGCTATTCTGTCTCCAGGAAACACATGTAACCTTGAAGGACAAAATAAGACTTGAGATAAAGGGATGGAAAAAAGTATTTAGGGCAAATGGAAATCAGAAGAAACAAGGGGTCACAATCTTATTTTCAGATACAAGTTGATTTAAAGCAACTAAAGTTAAGAAAAACAAAGATGGTCAATTTATACTGGTCAAGGAAAAAATACATTAAGAGAACATTTCAATTCTAAATATTTATACACTTAAATGCTCCCAGATTGATGAAATAGACCTTGATTGCTCTGAGAAATATGATATACCATAACACCATAATAACTGGGGCCTTTAACAGCCATCTGGCAGAACTGGACAGATCCCCTAAATAGAAACTAAATAAAGAAACAAGGAACTTAAATGTGACACTAGAACAAATGGGCTCAATAGACTTTTACGGAAAACACCACCCCAAAGCTAAGGATATTCATTCTGCTCATTAGCCCATGGAACATACTCCAAAAAAGATCATATCCTAGGACACAAATCAAACCTCAACAAAATCAAAAGAATTGAAATTATACTTTGTATCTTCTCAGACCACAAGGCAGCAAAGGTGGAACTTAACTCCAAAACAATTTTCATCCCCACACCAAGGCATGGAAATTGAACAATCTTATTCTTAAATACAGTTGGGTCTAGGAAGAAGGAGGAAAGGAGGAAATTGTTAAATTACTTGAACATAACAACAATGAAGCTACAAGTTACCAAAACCTGTGGGATACTGCAAAAGCAGTTCTTAGAGGTAAATTTATCATATTAGATGCTTACATCTGAAAACAGAAAGAAAGCACATCAACAACCTAATGAAGCATCTTAAAGAAATGGAAAATAATCTAATTCTAAACACAGAAGAAATAACCAAAATTAAATCAGAAATAAATTAAATTTAAAACAAAAGAATCATTCAGAATATTAATAAAACAAAAAGTTAGTTCTTCAAAAAAATAAATAAAATCAATAAACATTTGGCCAGTTAAACCAAAAACAGAAAAATAAAATCTCTAGTGACCTCAATCAGAATTGGAAAAGATGCAAGAGATTATCTCTGACTACTACAAGAAACTCTATCCCCAGAAATTTGACAGTGAGAAAAAATGCACCAATACCTGGAATCACATCCTCTCCCTAGACTTAACCAAGAAAAAATAGATCTATTAAATAGACCAATCTCAAGCACTGAGATTGCAGAAACATAAAAAAGCTTCCAACAAAAAATGCCCTGGATCAAATGGTTTCACACAGAAATTCTATTAAACCTTCAAAGAAGAACTGGTATTTATACTGTAGAAACTATTCCAAGATATTGAGTAAGAAGGAACTTCCCCCAACACATTCTATGAAGTAAACATCACCATGATACCAAATCCAGAAAAAGACTCAATTAAAAAGAACTGTAGACCAACTTCACTGATGAATATTGATGCAAAAATACTCAATAAAATCTTCACCAATAGATTACAGATACACACTAAAAAAATTATACATCACGACCAAGTAGGCTTCATCCTACAGGATATAAGGCTGGTTCAACATCTACAAATCTGTAAATGTAATTCACCATATCAATAAAAGTAAAAACAAAGACTATATGATCCTCTCAATAGATACAGAAAAGCATTTGACAAAATCCAGCATCCTTTTCTAATTAGAACACTGAAGAGTATGTATAGGCATAGGTGGCACATTTCTTAAACTGATCAAAGCCATCTATGACAAACCCACAGCTAATACTTTACTACATGGGGTAAAACTGGAAGCTTTTTCACTTAGAACTAGAACCAGACAAGGATGTCCTCTATCACCACTGCTATTCAACATAACACTGGAAGATGTAGCCAATGCAATCAGACAAGAAGAGAAGGCCATAAAGGGCATCCAAATGGGGGCAGAGGAGGTCAGACTCTCACTCTTTACCAATGATATGATCTTATACTTAGAGAACCCCCAAAGCTTCAACCACAAGACTCTTGAAAGTGATCAAGAAATACAGTAATGTCTCAGTGTACAAAATTAATGTCCCCAAAACAGTAAACTTTGTATATGCCAATAACAGCCAACTTGAGACACTAATCAAAGACAAAATTCCCTTTACAGCAGCTTCAAAGAAAACAAAATATTTAGGAATATCTAACAAAAGAGCTAAAGGACATCTATAAAAAGAATTATGAAATCCTAAGAAAAGAAATAGCAGAAGATATTAACAAATAGAAGAGTATACCATGCTCTGGCTGGGAAGAATAAAGATTTTTACAATGTCTATACTTCCCAAAGCAATCTACAGATTCAATGCAATTCTCATCATACTTTAAAGAACTGTAAAAAATAGTTCTTGGAACTGTGGAACCAGAAAAAACTGCGTGTAGTCAAGGAAATTTTTATTAATAAAAACAAAGCTGGATGCATCACTCCACCAGACTTCAGGCTATATTACAAGTCCACAGTAATCAAAACAGCATTGTATTGGCACAAAAATAGAAACATACACATATGGAACAGAATAGAAAACCAAGAGATGAAACCAGTCTCTCATAGCCATCTGTTCACTGACAAACCAAACAAAAGCATTCACTGGGGGAAAAGAATCCCTATTCAATAAATGGTGCTAGAACTGGATATCCACATGTGAAAGACTAAAACTGTACCCACACCTTTCACCACTTATAAAAATTGATTCAAAATGGATAAAAGACTTAAATCTAAGGCATGAAATGATAAAATTCATAGAAGAAATTGTAGGAAAAGCTCTTGAGGATGTTGGCCTAGGGAAAGATGTTAGGAGGAACTCTTCAGTGGCAATTGCAACAACCACAAAAATAAATTAGACTTAATCAAACTGAAAAGCTTCTTCACAGCTGAGGACACAACAACCCAAGCAAATAGACCATATTTGTATGTTACAAATCTGACAAAGGTTTGATGACTAGAATCTACAGAGAAGTCTAAATAACAAACAAAAAATGAGCAAACAATCCCATCTATCACGGGGCAAGAGACATAACCAGAACCTTCTCTGAGGAAGACAGATGAATGGCTAACAAACATGAAGAAATGCTCATTGTCCTTAATCATCAGAGACATGCAAATCAAAACCACACTGAAATATCACCTAACTCCAGTGAGATTAGGCCACATCACAAAGTCCCAAACCTGCAGATGTTGGTGTAGATGTGGAGAAAGAGGAATACTTTTATACTGTTGGTGGGATTGCAAACTAATACAGCCTCTTTGGAAAGAAATATGGAGAATCCTCAAAGAAGTCAAATTAGACATTTGACCCTGCAATCCTACTACTAGGCATCTATCCACAAGAAAAAAAAAACCATTTTATCATAAAGACATTTGAACTAGATTGTTTATTGCAGTTCAATTTACAATCACCAAGATGTGGAAACAACCTAAATGCCATCAACTCAGGAATGGACTAACAAGCTGTGGTATACGTGTACCATGGGATACTATTTAGCTATAAAAAAGATGGTGACTACATTTTTTGTATTAACCTGGGTAGAACTGAAACATGTTCTTCTTAGTAAAATATCACAAGAATGGAAAAGCAAATATTCAATGTACTTAATAGCCAGTAGATGATCTAATTCATGTCCACAGAGGAGAAAAATTCATTTCAATTCAAATGGGGGAAGGGAAAGGAGGGAGGGTACTCCCACTTAATGGGCACAATGTAAGGGTGTATGGCACACCTTTTGGGTGTGAAGCACAACTACAAGAGGGACTCTACCTAACAAATTCAAAGATTAAGATCTGGTTGTCTGTACCCTCACATTGACCTGAAGTTTAAAAAAAAATACCATTTTTCATCAAATAATTATAAAATCAAATTATAAAGGAAAATAGTAAAAGCAACCCATCATCAATCTTCATATCTCATCAAGAGAACATGCTGAGAACGCTTTGCTACTTTTCACCATCCCATGTCCTACTAGTTTTGAATTTCAGTTGTTCTATTGTTTTGCTAAAAGATGGTATGTTTTCTTGGAGATGTTTCTGGATAGGGATATTCAGAACAGAGTAATCCTCATAAAAGCAATAAAGCATGAAGCCTTCTGAAATGGAATGTGTCTTGATAGTATTTTGTTTGCTGTTTTATTTCTTCTGAACCATAATGTGCTTCATTTCCATTTCTAAGCACTACACAAGCAGACAGGAACTCTGTGAAAGAACATTGCTACTTTTCTTCGATGATATTTATTACTATCCTCTTGAGCTAAACAATAATGGCACTGTGAGGACTTTCTGTGGTAAAACTCTTACTTTTAAATGTCAGATTTGATTCTACAGACATTTTAAATTCAGCACACTAACTACATTCTGTACTTAGCATCTATTTCAAGTTTCTAACTATAGAACCATCTTTCCCTGCCTCTATGACCTCCTTTGTGGTCAGAACTGTTGCCTCTTTTTCTTGTGACACCCATCGCCCAGCATCTTTCAAACCAGAAATATTTATACAATGAAATTAATCTAGAAAAAATGTTAAAAACTCATGTCTTAGTCTTTAATTGCTAGAAAATTTAAAATTATGTATATATATATATATATTTTAATACTTTGGGGCATTTAGCATGAGTTTAAGCATGTGCATTAACAGAATTAGAGATGCACCTTGCCATCCAAGTTCCTCTTAGCATTTCAATTCAAGATGTTTTCCTATTTCCTTTCCAAGAAATTTACTTGGAATTTTCATTATAATTGAAGCAGAAATTGGGTTTTGCCAAGATTAAAATCATGAACAAAATTCACAATACAAATAGCATACATGGAAGAATACTAAGAAAATGTATGTACTTTTATTTTTTGTTGTTGCAGCTTGGCCTGGGCCGAGTTTGAACCTGCCATCCTTGGTATATGGGGCCGGTGCCCTACTCATTGAGCCACAGGCACTGCCCTGTATGTTTATTCTTATATTGTGATAGAAAATGTTCAACTGTCAGAAACTCAAATTACCAAACTAAGCACCAGAGTTTGCTTTGGCATAAAGCCTCTGAGGCAAAACAAAAGTTGATAGAATGGAAGTTGGGCTGGAGGAGGGCAGAGGGGACAAATAGCATTCTGAAGTTGCTTTTATAAGAAAGTTACTATGATGTGTGATGTGTAGACTTTTTCATACAGTCCTCAAACAAAGCACGTTAACATTACAACTGGTTTGTATATATTTTTTGTTAGTTTTTTTTATTAAGACAATATTTCACTATATTGTCCAGGCTGAACCCAGATTCCTGGGCTCAAATGATCTTCCAGCCTCATCAGCTGTTTTTAATATCAAGAAATGCGTCACATAATCATCCTCACCCTATCATTTACACTTATTTATTGGCATAGGAATAAGTAAGGCATGAAGTAAGAGTCAGGGAGGTATAAAGATGGGGATACACCTAGACACATCTGGCAGATAAACTATAGATAGTCAAGAGTCATATATTTACCAAACCCACTTATTTCAGAAGTGGCTTTCAATCAATCTTAACTAAAGCCCATTCTCTAAGCTCTATGAAGAATTTATATGAATGAATGTTCCTAGTGTCAAGTTCTCATATTTCTCTTTAAAACTACATTAGCCATACTAATTTACTTTAAATCAATATCTAGTACTTCTGCTTAATAATAATACCTTGTTTTTTAATTTTATAATTTATTAGTTTTCTGATATATAGAATGCAGTAGTAATTGCAACACTTCTCAGAATGACCACAATGATGAAGACATGTTCAGTGGAGTTTGAAGTGCCTAGGAGGTATTCAGGAAGAAATGTCAGGCAGAAAGTGGTGTCTATTTTTATTTGAATATGTGATTGTGTGAGTTTTCTCATAACTTTCCCCAATGGACTGCTCTAAGGATAGTTCTTTGTATTGCCTATGGAGTTAAGACATTTCCTTAATTTTCTTCCCTATCTCTTCTTATCTCAATTTAGTCTTTCCTTCACTCTTACTGCCCTGGGATAGCTACTCTCAATATTTATCCATGTCTCAAGCCCTGTTTTTTAGAAGATCTGACCTAAGATGTCTTCCAATCACTAAGAGGTAATAATTGTCATAAATTTGAAGTGTAATATTTCCAATTAATTTTTATATTTTTAACACATATGCATGAATGTTTTTGCATGTTCTCAAACTTTGTATACATTTAAAACATAAGGATACTTTGTCTTTATTAAGCTTGCTTTACAAATCTCACTTTATGAGAAATACCAGTGTTAAAAGATACCACTTTAGTTCATTTATTTTCACTGCTATAGTGTATTTCACAATTTATTTATCCATTGTCTTGTTGATGTAGTTTTAGATTGTCTCTAACTTGCTCCTATAAATAATGCTGTAAATAACTCTTACACATTTTTTTCTTGTGCAAATATGGCAGAATTTCCCTATGATTTATACATAGCCAAGGAATTCTGTCAAAGAGCATATACATTTTCAACTTCAGCACTGCTAAATTGCTGTCCAAAATTCTTGTATGATTTACACCTGCAATTATATGAAATTTCTCAGCATCCACATTCTTGCCAACATTTTATAGTCAGGTTTAAAAATTTATCATGTGGATAGCTGTGAAATAGTGTGTCATTGTTCTTTAGATTGCCACTATCAACTTGAGCATCTTTTTAAGGGTTTATTGGCTACTTAGATTTTTTTTTTTTTGAGACAAAGTCATACTCTTTGTCCATTTTAGCTGGATCATTTTCTTATTAATTTTCAGGAATTCTTTTTGTATTCTAGATACTTATCTTGTCCCATGCTGTGGCTTGTCATTTCAATGTGTTTATAATGTCTTTTCATTTAAAAACTTTCCAATTTAGGCATCTCTTATTGTAAACATTTAATGACTTTTTAAATGAATGTTAGTCATTTTTGAAGTCATTTTAAAATTTATTTTATTTTATTATAGTTTAAGAAATCCTGACATCACAAACATAGTCTCCTATATTAACTTCTTTCTACATGTTTTACTGATTTTCTTTTCTTTTCATGTAGGCCTTTGATTCACATGAAATCAGTTTTTGCAGAGGGTGTTTAATATTATATGAATGTTATTTTATTCTTGTCTTATATATAAACAATTGCCACAGTATTACCCATTGCTTATTTGAATTCTTTATCTTTTCCTGAAATAAGCATTTATCACTATAAACTTCCTTTTCTGTTTGATTTTCCTACATCCCATAATTTTAATATGTTGTGTTTCCATTTTCAATTATCTCAAGATATTTTTTCCTATCCCTTTTGATTTCAGGAATACATTAATTAATTTCCACATAGTTTCGAATTTTCCAAATTTTCTCCTGTTATTGACTTCTTATGATTAGAGAAGATATTTGATATGCTCTCAATTTTAAATTTAACACTTGTTTTGTAGCCTAACATATCATGTATTTTAGAGAATGTTCCAAGTGCACTTGAGAGGAATGTATAGTCTACTGCCATTCAGTGGAATGTTTTATATATTTCTTTTAGGTCTATTTATCAGTAGTATTGTTCAAGTCCACAATTTTCTTATTGATTTTATGTTTGGATGGTTTATTCTTTGTTGAAGGTAGGGTATTGATGTGTCCTACTATTTCTGTATTTCTGACTATTTCTCCCTTAAGTTCTGTTAATATTTTCTTTATATGTGTATATTCAGATGCTCCGATATTGGGTGCATATATATTTACCAGTGTTATGTCCTCAAGACAAATTGACTCCTTTTTATTATGTAATAGCCTTTGTTCTCTTATGACAGTATTTGACAACATCTATTTTATCACCCCTACTTGTTTTGGATACAATCTGCATAGACCCTCCTCTTCCCTCCCTTCACTTTCTTACTATGTGTATTCTTAATGCAAAAATGGGTCTGGTGTAGGAAGTATATAGTTGTATGTTGGTGTTTTAATCCATTCAGCTACTCTGTATCTTTTGATCAGAGAATTTATCTACATTTAAAGTAATCATTGATATGTATGGATTTACTATTGCAATTTTGTTATTTGTTTTCTATCTTATACCTTTTTATTTGTTTCTTCTCTCATGATTTCATGTTTTAGTTTTTATGTGTTTTAGTGGTGTACTTTGTATCTTTATCTTTTTATTTTACTACAGATTTTTTCTTTGTGGATATAATGAGATTTACATAATATATAGTTATAACAGCCTATTTTATACTGATAACAACTTCACCTTAACTACATATAAAAACCCTATGCTTTAACTTCTCCTACTTCCACATTTACATTTTTCTATATTGTATATCCATTTTTTTTTTTTTTTGAGACAGAATCTCACTTTCTTACCCTCAATAGAGTAACATGGCGGCATAGCTCACAGCAAGTTCAAACTCCTGGGCTCAAGCAATGTTCTTGCCTCAGCCTCCCAAGTAGCTGGAACTATAGGCACCTGCTACAATATCTGGCTATTTTTCTTCTTCTTCTTCTTCTCCTTTTTTTTTTTAGAGACAGGGGTCCCACTCTTGCTCAGGCTGGTCTCAAACTCCTGAACTCAGGCGATACACCTGCCTCAGCCTTCCAGAGTACTAGGATTATAGGCAAGAGCCACCAGGCCTGGCTATATAGTGTATCCATTAACAAATTATTTAGCTACAATTATTTGAAATATTTTTAAACTTTATACCAGATTTAAAAGTTATTTTCATACAATCATTACAGTCTCAGATCATTCTGAATTCATATGTTATATTTACAGTGAGTGTTATACTTTTTATGTTTTCATATTGTTATACTTTAATTTCAATATAAAGAATTTCCTAAGCATTTCTTATAAAGCAAGTTTAAAGAAGCCTAGGTCCACACATGGCAACCTGTATCTGGAGCCCATGAAAATTGTCCTGGAGGGGTGAACTGGCTCTGTGGCAGGCCTGGAGCCTGAGTTCACTTGGGTAGAACTAATGCTGGGGTCAGCACAGGGCCAGCCTGGTGCTAGATGGGCCTGGATCCCGGGACCGTGAGGACTGACCTGGTGTTGTGCTATGTCTGAAGGCTAGGACTACAGGGGCTTGTCTAGAGTCATGGTTGCAGGGGCTTTCCTGGTACAGGAGTAGACCTAGATTCTGAGACTGTGACAGCATGGTGCTCTGGTGGGCCTGCAAGCTGGGTTCATGGTGGCTCACCTAGAGCCCGGGTCGCAGTGAGCCTTGAAAATCATAATGTTATATCATATTATCCCTTGCTTAGAACTCTTTATTGACTTTCTATGTCACTCACAAAAAAATAACAATAAGCCTGTGTTCTTCCCTGAGTCTGCTTATCTGGTTCACAGGATTTAGACCCTGCCAAGCCCCTGACCTCTCCTTCTTTGCTTACTATATCCAGCTGCATTTAACCTTCTTTATTTAACTTGAATATTTTTCCACTTCAGGATGTTTGTACATTTTCTTCTCTTTCTCTGGAACTTTATACCTTCCGAAATCTACATGATTCATTTCTTCATTTTACTCAGATTTTAACTCAAGTATTACCTTCTCACAGAGGTATTTCAGAAGTTCCTTGCCTAAAATAGCATTCTGCACCCCATCATTCTCTGTTCTCTGATGCTCGTCCCATACTTGACCACTCTGTCTAATGATAGTACTGTTGAATTTGTACAGATTCATAAAATAACCTCACAGGAGCATTAGCTGCTGCACATGGAATCTGAAGTCCTTTCTTTGAATCCTACACTAATCTGCCCATTGGGAGCCAGAAGCTAGATTTCATGGCCTTCAGATGTCCCTGTTCTGAAATCTATTCAGCAAAGCAGGAGGCTAGGGCCAGCTGTGAGATTTTATGTAACACGAAAGTGACCAAGGACACATATCTTTTACAATTTGTTTATTTCACCCTCACAAAAGTTATCGGCTAGGAGGTCTACCTAACAGAACACCTTGAAAACATTTACTTTAATGACACTTTTAAGCAATGTGAGAAAAATAAAATAAAATAAATTTATCTGATTGAGTCAGATTTCCTCATGGAAAATAGCCAGATGACTTTCTCTTAATAGCCAAGGTCTCAGTTGCAAAGAAATTCCTGTGCTTATTGAGCTTCAGTGATGGCTGGTTGTTATTGGCTAGGCCAGAACATCTATATGTATAATGAATGCTATGATGTGCTACCATATCCCACTGCAGGACAGATGCACTGTTTCCCCAGTCCTGGGAATGTTCCATGATGATAACTAAAAGCTGAGTTCTTCTGTGAGCCTTATCTCTTCCAAAGATATGCTTTTGCAAGTTCTTGTGGATGCTGGCAAAATTTATTAAATCTTTAAAATTCATGATGGCTTGCTTCTTCAGTGCCAATGGGACACTCTGCTGTCTGGAGTCTTTGAGCTCAGGGAAGGAATAAGCCTCCATTTTAAGGATGAACCTGATTTCGACAAGCCCATTTAGAAAGTCTTCTTTTGATTAATTCAAAATCAAGCTGATTAGGATGCTTAATTTAATTTTATCTGCATAATCCCTTCACTTAAGGGAGGTGGTTTCATAAAGGCATGGGTACCAGGAGGCAGAGTCACAGGAGTCATTTTAGGATATTTTTATCACAAGGGGATTAATAGAAGGATAAGTAACTTACTCATGGTTACCTCATGGTAGAAACAGGTTTCTAATTGGAAGGTCGGAAGTTAGGGCTTATGTTCTTAATCTCTACTACCTAACTCAGTCTTTAACACCTTTCTTTCATCCACTAATTAAGGCATTAAATGTTGGGATTTTATATTTTTATATATATATATATACACACACACACACACACACACACACAAACATATATATATGATATATCTCAAAGATTCCACAGCTTTATTTGCTTCTGCACAAAATTAATTCCTTGATTTTTGGTCTGTTTCCTTCACTCTTCCTTTTTTCATTTGAAAAAAATATTTTGAGCAAGACTGAAAGACAAACAAAATATGAGTCAGAGACATCTTGTTTTTCTAAAATATTTGGAAGGTTTCACTTGGCAACTTCAGGTACAGCAGAAAGGTAAGAATTTTTTTCCCTCACTGTGTGTAGCCAACTGTACTCCACCTTAAGTTTTGGTCCATTTCAGAGGGTTATATGTCTCTTATGCTACCTTCTCAGAGGTTTTGTGAATGGATGCATTTCCAGAAGCAAACATAATAACAAAAATAAAAAAATTTGCATAAGATTTTTGGAAAAAATACTCTGAATTCTTTTCTTGCTTTCAAGTCACTTTGGTACCCTTTTATCACAACTTGAACCAAAGTGTTGATTCTCTAACTATAATATGCTTCCTTGTTTATTTCCTTACACAAATGCTTACCTAATTTTGTCTTGTACATAATCCTTCTCTGTAATTTTTATGGTAACTGAAAGAAATTCCCAGACTTATTCTGAAAGTCAAATGATTTCTCACGACAGTTGTACTAAGTATATTTGGAAAGAAGTTGGAATAATTGTTTTACAAACAAAAAGTAAAGGCAAAGCAGGGTAAGGTAATTAAGGATTAAGACTACCCAGTGAGTCTTGGTCCATACTAGATTAGAATTTAACTCATTCAGTAAATAATCAGTAATATTACCATTCCATGACTAATCTACTTCACAAACTGGAATGTATTTCTTGTGTTTTGTCTTGTACTTCATGTACCTTTTAAAGGGATAACATTATCTCAATACATTCCTAATTCTTCCTAAAATACATGCCAAGCCTATACAATCACAGTATCAGGAAAGACCCTTCTGCTCTATACCCCAAGGCAAAGAACAAAGAAGTGCTAAGGAAAGTAGAAAAGCTAACAGGAGTAAAAAAAAAAAAAAGGCATACTAAGAAGGATTTTTGCCCTTTAGCTGTAATACAGCAAAACGAAAGGTTTCCCGAAACAGTACTAACATTTTCCCTTGCCTCCACTTAAGCAATGACACTTACACAAGACTTTCTGTGTCATTTCTCTTTATAGAACTCCTGATTCAGGAAACCCATGGCATTGAAGACTGGGTTACCTTCGAAGCATAAACCTTATTATAACTGTAATATCTATTTTAAAGACAGTATGATGCTCTCCTATTCAAAGTAAGAGGATTAAAAAAATGTTAGAGCTAGAAAGTCATCTGCTTCAGGGAGCAGGTAGTTTTTATCCCATATTGTTTAATATAGGTTTTATTGTGATTTAGATATGGTAAGGCCAATAGATTAAGAGGTGACTTCCTTTGAAAATATAATTTGTTATATTCACAGATTCCCACCAGAAAGGGGCATACAATGCCATAGGGCTACATGGGGAAGCACTGGGGCCAGTCATGAGGAAGCAGAGAGAGAGGGAAGTATTGTGAGCAAGAGCCTTTGTTGTAGTTTTTATGGCATGAACAGGCAAGGCAGGTATGTAGGTGAGGATTGGCTAGTTTGAATAATTTCTGCAGACTCTGGGGGATAGGTGCTATCCTAGTTGTTTGATATCTGGCTTTAGGGTTTTTAGGACAGATGGACAGAGGCTCAGAGTCTGAGGGACCCAATAAGGGAGGTGATTGGGGTATGGGCTCTCAATTGGTTTGGTTGTCAGTGTGCTCCTGGGCAATTTATTTATTGTATTTAGGCATTAACCAACCCTAGGAGTGGCAGTCTCTCTAGGGTCAGCAAAGCACTGGTCTGCCATTTCTGGATTTCTGAGGTTGGGCAGAGCACTTAAGGATGCTAACAGTAGATTTCCCTTGGCTTATCTGGATGTGACATGCCACAGACTCACAATTCTCAAGGCTCATTGTTTTTCCCTCTTGAACGTTCAGATAAAACTGGGAGTTCAAGGGAAGTTGCCCAAGTACTTGTGATTCACACACTATAGCACAAACTATTTAGATACATGGCTGATTCTACCTATCACTTCAGTGCAACTGATGGATACTAAAACGCTCACACAAATGCAGACCAGAAGCATGGGCAAACCTGTGAATAAATATGATTTTCCTATAATATATTTAAATTTATCCTTTAGAAACAATCTCTTTATCCTTATTTTCTGGATCCATAGCACGTATATGCTCCCAGGTATATACCTAGAGGCCCCCAGATTTAGCACTTTTCCCTGGCCTTCCATTTTTGGTGTCATTACTCACATCACCTCTTACAAAACCTACTGAAAATATGAACTCAAACATTGTAGTGGGGATTAGTGTGTAGGCTACAAATGTTGCACTGCTTAGAAGGGAAAACAGCCTTTTCACAACTGTGCATTAGGGCACATCTGCTTATAATTAGCTAGCCAGCACCTTAGGTCCAAAAGGAAAAGGTACAGTTTAGAGAAATGTCAGTGGAGTAAAATAGGAGAGTATAGACTCTAGATAACAGTGTCTGTGGCCACATAGGATAGGTTCTGGGAAAAAGGGCTGTGATGACTTCCTCGGGAGAAGGAAATCTTATAAAAGAGAAGTTAGAAAGTGTTAGGATGAACGTTGCCTGTTCTGTTTAAGAATAGTACTGATTTTATTTTATTTTATTTTTTTTTTTTGAGACAGAGCCTCAAGCTATCCCCCTGGGTAGAGTGCCATGGCATCACAGCTCATAGCAACCTCCAACTCCTGGGCTCAAGTGAGTCTCCTGTCTCAGCCTCCCAAGTAGCTGGGCCGGGCCATTTTTTGGTTGCAGCCATCAT
>CAUYQV010110846.1:0-64613 GCA_963574575.1 Galagoides demidoff
GAAAGGAAAGAAAGGAAAGAAAGGAAAGAAAGGAAAGAAAGGAAAGAAAGGAAAGAAAGGAAAGAAAGGAAAGAAAGGAAAGAAAGGAAAGAAAGGAAAGAAAGGAAGAAAGAAAGAAAGAAAGAAAGAAAGAAAGAAAGAAAGAAAGAAAGAAAGAGAAAAAAATTAGTCCAAAACAAGAACTCAAGATAATAGCGAAGGTATGGTTGGGGCACACCCCTGTTATCCTAGCACTCTGGGAGGCTGAGGCAGGTAGATTGTTTGAATTTAGGAGTTCAAGACCAGCCTGAGCAAGAGTAAGACTCAGTCTCTACTAAAAATATAAGATAAGCTGGGCATGGTTGTGAGCACCTGTAGTCCCAGCTACTTGTGAGGCTAAGGCAGGAGAATTGCGTAAGCCAAGAGTTTGAGGTTTCTGTGAGCTAGGCTGATGCTACAACATTCTAGCCTGGTCAACAGAGTGAAATTCCATCTCAAAAGAATAAGAAAGTAGAAAAAAAAAAAAAAACAGTGACGGTATGATTTTTTTTTACAATATAATATAGATTTGAGTATTTATTTACAAAGAATACATACTGAGAATATATGATGTCCTATCTCATGAAAGAGAATGAAACAGATAGGCTGAGGCTGAGGACAAAAAGGGACTTAGAATGATCTGCTCCTCCCTGTCAGTTAAAGGAAAATACTTTCTTCCCTGCCTTGGCTGTGGTATGAGGATGCCTACTGTTGAGGATGCTGCCTCATCCAGGGAAGCCAACTCACCAAGAGATAATCATGAAATAGATGGCTAATGTCAATTTAATTTCAGGCCTTTGGAAAGAGTGTGAAAATGGCACTCTCTTTGTAACTGGTTTGCATAATTCAGAAATTGTCACATCGTTCCAGGAACCAGATGATCTGGTCCCATCTTTGATGTCACGGCTGAGATAAAACTGAGCTAACTCTAGAATGACTCCAGCCCAGTTAAAAGTCAAGAGCCAGATGGTGGGGATAACAGATTATACCTGAAGGAGCTGTAACAAGGCTACATGTGTTTCAATGGTCTCGGTTCATGTGCTCTTCAATATTTCAGCAGGGTGACATCCACAAGGAGTTGGATAGGTGTTAAGGCAGCCAAAGAAGGGAAAGAATACAAATTTACCAAATGGACAAAAAGTAACTCATTTATAAACATGAAGTTTACAGCAATAGAGGGAGGATCACCTCTTCCACCTACAACTCCAAGTGCATGCTGGGAGACACATTACTCTGCTTCCTCATTGTTTTAAACAACATACAACTAAAGTAACTAATAGTAAAGCCTAAACTCTTTTATTCCAAAGTAATACAAAACTTTGATAAATTAAATTACACTTTGTACACTTAAATCAATATGGTTAAGAGATACCCTCATCCTAATCAAAAATCTCCCATTTTGGATTCCTCCTGGAGTCTTGTCACTACACTGGCAGAATTCTGACAGCTTCGACAGTAATGATCTGTTCACTCATGAAACGCTGAGTGCCTTATGTCAGATATATACCTGACACTTCCAAGAATTACACTGCACTGGCCTAAAGCCAGAAGTTGTTCATCAAGAATTCATCAGGCTGCCTCCTCTTTATATAAACTCTACTTCTACCCCAAATTTAAAATTTTATATTCTAAACTAACAAAACAAAACATATCAGTTACATACCATGATAAACATTCCATAAACCCCATATGTTTTTCATAGAACATCTTATTTGTACAAAGTAAAACAAAACCTATGTTTACATAAGGTACAAGATAAGCAGTTTTGCTGAGTGATTGTACTACATCTGTTAATACTAACAAAAATATTCAGTCCAAAAGTATGCACCACCAGATCTAAATCATCCCACCCAGAAACAGTGTTGTGAAGCCACAGTGCAACAGCATGGGAAAATAGGAACAGAAAAGATAAGAAGGAGAAGATGCCAGTGGGTGCAGGCCAGCATGATGACCCAGAGACAGAGACTGCATGTAGAATCACTGGGGAATTAAGGCCACTATAGAACCCCCTGTACCCACTATGACCACCTGAAGAGGTGGACCAAGGACCAACTCAAATTCTAGGTAGGCCTGTCCCTCTAGGCAGAGGGTATAGAATGAAGTAAGCAGGAATTGGGGACCCATAGGATTATTGGGAACACAGAAGCTGGCCCCTTTGCAGAGGGCCAGAGAGAGTGCAGTTTCTTTGGGACAGAGCTAGTAACTCCAGCTAGGCGGTTCCCTACGCAGAGCACAAGTGGCTCTAGACGTGGAATCAAGTGAACAAGAAACATAGATCCTTGGCAAACATTGAGCAGAAAGTGTCCTGCCATCCCACATTGGCAAGACTCGAGTGGTATGGGGTCACTAGGCCCTAACCCTGCAGACATCCACATGGGCCCAGCATGGAATGGCTTTACCAGGACTGGCTGCCTTTGATTCCACCTTCCCAAGCTTGGACAGCCATCTTTGGCAGATGTCACAGCTCCACAAGCCAGACCAGGAGGTCCTCCCCACAGCTGGATGACCTTCTAATCTCTGGGCAACAATTGGATCACTGAGGGATGACCCCCCACCCCAGAAAGGTCACGTACCATCCTGACTGGTCACAGAACTGGGTTGTAATACCCTAGAACATCCAGCATGCTATTCAGTCCTGAGGCAATACAGCAGGAAACCAATACTAATTTCCTTGACAACCAGCTGAAACACATCCAGTAATCCAAAACCCAGCTGGATCTCCAGATCCAGAAGCAGCTATGTTTCTTTCCTAATACTGGAGAGCCACCTAGTGTCCTTGCTAATTTTTTTTTAACTTTTGTGGAAATCTAAGAACATAGTAACTACAATTAGAATAATTTTTCTTTTTTTTTAATTTTCTATTTCTTTTCTCCTTTCATTATCTCTTCTGAGACACCAAAGAAGTTCATATTAACCTCAGTTATTTGCATATATATACGTATATACATATATTCTTTCTCTTCTCTTTTTCTTTCTTCCTTTTTTCATTTTTCTTTAATTTTTATTTCATTATTATCATTATTTTCCTTTTTTCTTTTTCTGTTTGTCTCTCTTCTTTTTGTTTCTCTCCCTTTCCTCCCTGTACCAAAGGGCAGTTTCAACATTAAAGCCTGGAAGTAAAGATCAAATGGAAGGAAGAAGTGAGAGAAATAAATAGGGGAAGGAAATAAAGAAGAAGAAACCAGACCTGAGTAGAAACCAGCAAAAAATAAACACTGGTAACATGAAGAATCAGATCCACTCACTCAAGGAATCACACTGTAGCTCCCACAGAAGATCCTAACTATAAAGAAATTGTAGAAATTATAGAAATGGAATTAGTATGATGGATGGTAAAACTGATAAAATGAATTAAAGAGAAAGTGGAAAACCAGCAAATCCCAAAATTAACCCAAGAAATTAATAAAAGTAACGTCTCCAAGGGTCTGGACAAAATTAGAAAGAATATAATCATTCTTAAAGAATTGAAGTAGGCATTTACAGAGTTTCAAAACATAGTAGAAAGTCCTAAGAATAGATTAAACCATGGAGAAACAATAATCTCAGAGCTTGAAGACAAGGCTCTTGAACTAACCCAGCCATTTAGAGAGGCAGAAAAGAAGAGAGTAAAACCAGAACAATCTCCTAGAGAGTATAGGACTACACAAAGCAAGCAAACATACAAATTATAGGTACTCCTGAAGAAGAAGAGAGTCCCAAAATCACGGTATGCCTAGTTGGCAACACTATAGCTAAAAATGCCCCAAGAGTAGCCAAAGATTCAGACACACACCTGCTAAGTGGATATCAAACCCCAGGTTGACTGTCTTCAAACAGAGCATCTCCTAGAAACATTATAATTAACCCAGCCTAATTCAAAGTAAAACAGAAACCCATCAGAGTGACATCTGACTTCTCAGGAAACTTTACAAGCCAGAGTGAATAGGCTCCCACCTTCAATCTTCTCAAATAAAACAACTGCTACCCTAGGATTCTGTATTGTGTAAAACTAAGTTTCATATTCATGGTGAAACCAAATCTTTTATTGACAAGCAAACATTGAGAAAATTTGTCACTACAAGATCAGCTTTTCAGGGCCAACACAATGGACCACCAGCACAGTGAAGACAATCAGAAACTAAAGTACAGAGACTATGTTCCACAATGGATTAAGTGATAAAACAAGGCATCAGAGCCCCAGAAAACAAGACAAACAAAACTCTGCCTTACTTATCAATTCTCTCAATAAATGCAAATGGCTTGAATTTCCCACTGAAGAGACAGGCTGGTTGAATGGATAAAAAAAAAAAAAAAGCACAAGTATATGCTGTATTCAGGAAACACATCTAATCCCCAAGGACAAATCAAGACTCAGGACAAAGAGATGGAAAAACAATATTTCATGCAAATGAAAACCAAAAGAAAGCAGGAGTTGCAATTATTTTTGCAGATATAATTGACTTTAAAGCAACCAAAGCAATAAAGACAAAAATGAACACTATATTAGTCAAGGGGACAATACCACAAGAAGACGTTTCATTCATAAATATTTATGCACCCATCATAGCACACTTCCAGATTTATAAAATAAAATACCCCTACTTGATCTGAAAATATCATGATCAACAACACTGTAATAGCCAGGGACTTCAACAGCCCACTGACAGAACCAGACAGATCCTCTAAGCAAAAACTAAACAAAGAAATGATGAACTTAAACATAAGAACAAATTGGCTTAACAGACATATGACATATACAGAATATTTCACCCCCATGTTACTGAATATATGTTCTTCTCATCAGCACATAGATCATTCTGAAAGATTAATCATACTCTGGGACACAAATCAAGCCTCAACAAATTAAAAAAATAATAATAATTATACCTTGTATATCTTTACAGACCACAATGAAATAAAAGTAAAACGGCCAACAAAAACATGCACACCCATATAAAGTCACAGAACAACCTATTGTTGAATGATAGCTGGGTCAAAGACAAAATAAAGGAGGAAATTATTAGATTCCTTGAACAAAACAACAATGAAGCCACAATCTATCAAAACTTGCAGGATATTCCAAAAGCAATTGTAAGAGAGAAAATTATCACCTTAAATGGCTACATCTAGAAATCAGAAACAATGAAAGTCAACAGTCTAATAATTCATCTCAAAAACTGGAAAAGGAAAAGCAATTCAATCCCAAATCTAGAAGAAGAAAAGACATAACCAAAATCAGATCAGAAGTAAATAAAATTGAGACCAAAAGAACCATTCAGAAGATTAAATAAAACAAAAAGTTGGTTCCTTGAAAGGATTAATAAAATTGATAAACCTGGGGCAGATTAACTAAAAACAGAAAATCAATATCTCTTATGAGCTCAACTAGAAATGAGAAAGGGGGGGCATTTCTTGTGGCTTAAAGGAGTAGGGCACTGGCCCCATATGCCAGAGGTAGTAAGTTCAAACCCATCCTGGCCAAAAACTGCAAAAAAAAAAAAAAAAAGAAGAAGAAGAAGAAGACAAAGAAATGAGAAAGGGAAAATAATAATAGATGCTGCTGAGATGCAAAGATCATCACTAAACACTATAAAAATCTCTATCACAGAAATCTGAAAAAGTAAAGGAAATTGACAAATTCCTGGAATCATACTACCTGCCTAGACTCAATCAAGAAGAAATAGAACTCTTGAGCAGACCAATATCAAACACCAAAATTGAAACAATATAAAAGCTTCCTACAAAAAAAAAAAAAAAAGTGCTAGGCCAGACAGTTTCACATCAAAATTCTATGGAACCTTCCAAGAAGAGGTTGTACCTATGCTGAAGAATCTATTCCAAAACATTGAAAAAGAAGGAATCCTCCCCAACTCCTACAAAATGAATATCACCCTGATATCAAAACCAGGATAGGACCCAACAAAAAAAACTTATGGACCAATGTCATTAATAAATATTTGTTAAAAAAAAAAAAGTACTCAATAAAATCTTAGCAAAGAGAATTCAGCTACACATGAAAAGAGAAAAAAAAAATCATCATGAGCAGGTGGGTTTCAGCCCAGGAATACAAGCCTGGTTCAACATATTCAAATCTATAAACGTAATTCACCACATAAACAGAAGTAAAAATAAGGAACAGCTGATCCTCTCAATAGATGCAGAAAAAGTATTTGAAAAAATTCAGCATCATTTTTTGTTAAGTACACTTAAAAAAATTGGGATAGGTGGGACATTCCTTAAACTACAGCTAACATCACACTAATGAAGAAAAGCTTAAAGCATTCTCACTTAAAACTGAAACCAGACAAGCATGTCCACCATCATTACTACCATTCAACATAGTGCTGGAAGTCTTATCCATGCAATCAGGCAAGAGGACATCAAAGGTATCCAAATGGGGACAGAGAAGGAAAAGTATCATTTTTTCGTGATGATGTGATCTGATACTTAGAAAATCCCAAAGACTCAACCATCAGACTCTTGGAAGTGATCAAGAAATACAGCAATTGGTGGGACCACACCTATGGTGCATCTTACAAGGGTACATGTGAAACTTACTAAATGTAGAATATAATACTGTCTTAGCACAATAACTAAGAAAATGCCATGAAAGCTATGTTAACCAGTTTGATGAAAATATTTCAAATTGTATAGAAAGCCAGCGCATTGTACCCCACGATTGCATTAATGTACACAGCTATGATTTAATAAAAAAAAAGAAGAATACAGCAATGTCTCAGAATATAAAATCAATGTATACAAATTGCACGCACACCAACAGTCAAGCTGAGAATCAAGTCAAGTATACAATACCTTTCACAGTAGAATCAAAGAAAGTGAAATACTTTGGAATATATTTAGCAAAGGATGTGAAGCATCTCTACAGAGAGAACTATGAAACACTGAGGAAAGAAATAGCAAAGGAAGGTAACAGATGGAAGATCGTATCATGTTCAGGGCTTGGAAGAATTAATATTATTAAAATGTCTATATTACCCAAAACAATCTATAGATTCAATCCAATGCTCATTAAAAAACTGAGATCATACTTTGAGATCTTGAAAAAAGTAATTCTACATTTTGTATAAAATCAGAAAAAAAATCTGAATAGCTAATACAATTCTATGAAATAAGAAGTATTCTGGAGACATCCCTTTATCAGACTTCACATTATACTATTACCAGACTTCACATTACACAAGTTAATAGTGATCTAAACAGCATGGTATTGGCATAAGAATAGAAACATAGACCTAGGGAACAGAATAGAGAACCGAGAGATGAAACCAGCCTTATATAGCAATCTATTGTTGATAAAACGAACAAAAGCACAGACTAGGGGAAAGAATCCCTATTTAATAAATGGTGCTGAGAGAACTAGCTAGACACTGAAACTAGATCTGCACTTCTCACCACTCATAAAAATTATGATGAATAAAAGATTCAAATCTAAGCATGAAACTAGAAAAGCTCTAGAAGACAGTGTGGGAAAATTTTATTGGTCGAGGGAAAGATTTTACGAAGAATACCCCACTAGCAATGGCAGCAACATTTAAAAGTTCTGCACAGTGAAAGACACAATCCACAAAGCAAAGAAACTAACTTTTCTGAAACTAACTCAGAATGGGAGAAGATATTTTCATGCTATTAATTCAACAAAGTGCTAACAGAATCTGCAAAGAACTCAAGCAAACCAACAAGAAGAAAACAAACAGCCCCATTAAAAACTGGGCAAATGACACAAATAGAAACTGTTCTCAGGAGGACCGATGAATGGCCAGCAAACACATGAGAAAATGTTCATAACCTCTAATTGTCAAAGAAATGCAAACAAAAACACTTTGAAATATCACCTAACTCCTGTGAGAATGGCTCACATCACAAGGTCCCAAAGCCACAGGTGCTGGCATGGGTGAAGAGAGGAGGAATCACCCCATACTGTTGGTGGGACTGCAAACTGCTCTCTGTGGAAAGAAGTATGATGATTACTCAAAGAACTAAAAGTAGACCTACCATTTGATGCTTTGATCCCATTACTAGGTATCTACCCAAAAGAAAAAAAAAAGACATTTTACCCAAGGACACTGGCACACAAATGTTTATAGCAGCTCAATTCACAATTGCCAAGATGTGGAAACAACCCAAGTGTCCTTCAACACAGGAACATATTAATAAACTGTGGCATATATATGCCATGGAATACTATTCAGCCATAAAAAAGACAGAGACTTTTGCATCTTTTATAACAATCTGAATGGATTCAGAGAATATTCTCTGAATGGTACAGAGAACATGTACCCTCATAATAATTTGAATGTTTTTAAAGTAAAAAAATTCTGATACTTAAGCAAAGTATCAGAAAAATGGAAAAACAAACATCACATGTACTCAGCATTAAATTGAAACTAGTAGATTAACAACTACAGACTCATGTGGGAGAAAAACTCAGTTATATTCAAGTAGGGGAGAAGGGGGAAGGAGTTTGGTAAGCTCCCACCCAATAGGTACACCGCATAGGTAAAGGCACACTTCCCGGGAAGGACGCAGCTACAACTCAGACTTCACCTCACTAATGCAACCTATGTAACCTAATCACATGTACCCTCATTATAATTTGATTTTTTTTTTTACAATATGCACTACGAACTCTTAACTCTCCAGAGTTAATATACTGTTTTTATTTTAGCCGTGCACCACCAACTCCTAACTCTCCAGAGTTAATATACTACTTTTACTTTAGGTATGTCTAATCCGATTGGCTCTGGGACAACCAAGAGTAAATTACTGGTATATCTGTGAGTTACATGGAAGAGTGTTAAAAACCAAAGTTAGGCATTTAGGTAAGGTCCCTAAGAGGAAAAAGTACCTAGCACACAAAAGAACTATTTGGCTTTGTAGAGTACTCATCAATTATGATGTATTTAATGAAGAGATGCTAGAAAAGACTGGATTAGAAGAGTAGGGGAAGTGGAGAGTCTGTATGTCAAGGAGGGTGACGAAGATATCAGAGTTCAGAGATGTCCAGCACTGTAATTGGATCAGGCCAGCAGGAGTTTATTAGGGATTGTACTAAGTTTCTCTTACTCATCATTCTGGGTTTTGATCCAGACACTCTATTGAAACTGCCTCCTTGACACCACTAATTACTTCACAGTTTCCAGATTCAATGGTAATTCTTCATTTCTCCTTAAACATTAAATTTAACCACTGCCTCTTTCTTGAAACATTTTTGGTTTCTGTACTTGACAGCATGGACTATGTGCTGGCTTTCTGTTCGCCTATCTTTTCATTTTCCTTTTGGACTTTGGCTCAGACTCCATAATTACGTGTTTCACAAGTGTGTGGACTTGGCTCCCTTCCCTCTGTATCTTTTATGCTTTGTTCTGTGTTTTCAGATACTTACCTAATTGCAGAAAATGTCTCAATACTACCTCGCCTAGCACAGTGCTTCCCACACATACGTTCTGAGTAAAGGAGGGGAAAAGAAGAATGAGGAGAACAAGAGAGACTAAGGGAGAGGTGTAATGGGGGTTCCACAGAAATGGGGAGATTGTGGAAGTGGAGCACCCACTGCACCAAGAAAGTCCAAGGTTTGGGGATGTAATGGGTAGCTGATAGGAATCTGGGTTACGAACAAGGAGGAACTATATCCTCAACTTGTCTGTTTCTGTCACTGAGATTTAAAGAAGAATAAAAGATGTGAGTGGGATGTTGAAGTCATATGGGAAAGCAGTTAAATTCTGAAATAAGGACACTAACTAGAGGGATAGTAAAGAGTCACACTGCGTGAATCCTCCCATTAACAGTAACTCATCTGGAGGACAGCTGAGTTAGGAAGCACATGGTGGGCCTATTCACAGAGGATGTAAGTCTTACTGAAGGAAGTTGGTGAAATGCCACAGTAGCATATTCCTCAATACATCTTCCTAGAATACTATAATCAATTAAAATTTAATTGGTATAGTGGGGGGAAATTCCATGGCCAAATCATTTTGAAGAAAACTGGGTTAAACCAGATTAAATAAATTTGTCTTTTTTGCTATAAGATGTTATAATGAACTTTATAGGCTAGTAATGTGTATTATGACTCTTGAAGAATGGTAAGCACTAATTTCCCAAACAAGAAATGTTTTCTCTCCCCATAGAGTATCTGAGGGACCACTGGAATCATTGTTCTACTTTACTCCAGTTGCGCATACTAGTATAACATGCATCCAATCCTATGAATAGTGTTTATGTGCTGTGGGAGATAAAATTTGGTGCCATCTTTGGGAATAAAACATTCTAATTAAGGATATTAGAGAAAAGCCAGAGAGATTTTGTATTACAATCCTAGATCCTGCAGGGTTAGACTCCAAATCCAGAAGAAAAAGACACTGTGGGACAATGCCATCTAAATGTCACAATTCTTAGTTTTTACTTACGCTAAATAAATTGATATAAGTAAAGGCCAAATGGAGAAATGGATGAGCGATAACAAACATGGGAAAATATGTTCATGATATTAAACATCAGCCCAATTCCACCATCTCTTGAAAAATACATATAAATGGAACCAATAATGTAATAATAAATAATGTGAACTAATGTTAGTCAATATTCAGAGTTTTAGTTCCACTAGAAAAACAAGGCAATAATTTAAGTGTACACATATTTCTCTCTATGGATTGTGATCAATTATTAAGGATAGAAATAGGCCAGTTTATATTTTTGAAAGAATTTGGCCATCTGTAATCTGTGCTTTAATGATCTGACCACATCCTTACCTTACCTGTAGAATAGCAAAGGATATAATATAGTGGAGGGAGTGGAGCATACTTTAGAAAGATCAAGTCTGTATCCACGAGGATAATAACAAAGTCCCCTGAGCCCAGTGGGATCACAGGCTCTGATTCATGTGAGAGAGAGAAGTGTTTCAGGGGACTGTGGGAATGAAGACAGAGAACTATCACCAGGAAAACAGTAAGAAAGAAATAGGGAGAGAACTGGATTCTCTTTCAGGGACCTACCGTTCCATCCCCACCACAGGCAAGAATTCGCAGATTTGGTACTTTTCTATATAACTCAAGCCTGTAAAGGAAATAGAAGAAAAAGTAAACAAGAGAACACATTGCTGGCTACAAGTGAGAAAAAACACAGGATTAGGGGGTGGGGGTGGGATCCACTGGAGAAAACGTATAATCATGAGGATGGCAATCCCATCAAAAGGAACTCTCAAGTAAGTTAAGAGGCGTGATGGCAACAGTGGAATCTCAGAGAGGGAAAGCCATTATTTTAAGTGGCCAAAACTGGAAGTTAAGGGATTTTAGGATGTCCTAGAGTTTTACTTATCAGAATTTCTATTACCGTGTCACTATACATTATTTTCCTCATTAGTTTTGACATTCTTCCTTCTTTTTCTTTCCCCCTCTCCTTTCTCAAAGTAAAACATCATTAATTGACAATCATTAGTCCTTATGTGTCTCCTCCTTATATTTTATTAGCTTTTCCTGGATCTTTTTATTTTTTGAAATATATATGATCTACTCTTAAACCCTGGGAGATCTTTTCCTTAGTGATGGGGAGGGCTCTCCACCATTACTATCACCACACCTACAAAGTCATCAAGTCTCTTTTTCCCTCACTCACTCACAATCCTACTTACACTTCCAGCCCAAAGTGGGAACATTGATGGATTTTTTTTTTTTTTGAGACAGAGTCTTACTATGTCACCCTGGGTAGAGTGCTGTGGCATCATAGCTCACAGCGACCTCAAACACTTGGGTTTAAGTGATTCTCTTGCCTCAGCCTCCCAAGTAGCTGGGACTACAGGCACCTGCCACAACACCCGACTATTTTTTTGTTGCAGTTGTCATTGCTGTTTAACAGGCTCGGGCCAGGCTTGAAACCACCAGAACCCACCAGCCTCAGTGTATATAGCTGGCACCATAGCCACTGTGCTATGGGCTCCAAGCCATTGGACTTTTTTTTTTTTTTTGTAATTTCAAATTTGCCTGCTTGAACTTAGGTCATTTTATCTTTCCTGTTGGAACTCAAGAAAATGCAGTAATACTGATCTGTGCTAGCTCTTTTGCTTGAATGAAGTTTTCAAAGGCTCTTTTCCAGAAAACATCCCCTATTTAAATCAAATAATCTGGGGGTTTTTTCTGAAAATATTTCCTATGCTGCCATGTCCTTTATGGTAACTTAAGAAGTCGCTACCTAAAGTCTAGCTAACCTGATAAAATCTTCAGAAAATGAAGCATCTAAAAGGGCACAAGCCCAGGAAGCAGATTTGCCTTAGCACAAAGACAGAAAAAAAATATAGAGAAGTCTTACAGCAAACTCTACTGGCAAAGAAAGTCATAGATTCAGAGAATACAGATACAAATGTTCATATTTCCCGTTCTCCTGCATGCTTAAAATATGTGAGTTATTCATTTTATGTAAGAATGCTTCTTCAGAATTTATCTGAGTTGACATTCCTTTGCCTCTGCTATTGTTACTTATTAAAAAATAATTGGTATCCCTTGTATTCTAATGCTTATCAGATAGAATCTGGATTATCTGAGTATATGAGTTTAAAACAGGGAGCCAGACAACAGCAGACGGATCTCGGCATGTTTTACTACACACCCCTCCACCAAAGGGAAGAAACAGGGTATGGGTCACCTACCTCGAGACTTTATTTTCAACACTTATAACAAAGACAAAGAATAAGATTTCTGGGCTCAGAAAAGGGATTAGCAGGAGTTAAAATGTCTCCTCCCACACTGATCTGGAGTCCATAGATATAATCAATCAATCAATATATTTGACACACATGCACATAACCTTCAAACTCAAATGTTCACAAGCAAATATGGCCACCCTCTATAGGGATACACTTCACGCGCCTGCTAGTGCATATCTCCACAGTTGTGCGGGCACAAATAAAAAAACAACGTGTCTGTTCTCAATTCACAGTCCTGCTGTGAATAATCTACAGTGGCATATACGTAAGCAGCAAACACACCAGAAGTGTTTGCTGAGTGTTCAACTGCTAAGTGTTTTGGAGGGGACTCATCCAGTGAAGAGCAGAAGGGAACACCAGATGACATTTAAAAAAAAAGGAGAGTACAGGTGAGAATGTACATGAGAGATGGTCAGAAAATCTTTGCAAAGGAATCAATAATGAAACTGGACCCTAAGGCAGAAAAGTTCACTTGCCTAAAACACATATGGACCATGGAGGGTCTCTCCAGACTTACGCATCTTTTGGCCCTTCCTGAGAAAGATCAAAGACTTGCCGGGGATTCAGGTACCACATGAACATCTGCAGGACTTTGGTTCCCTGTGAAAAGACAAATGGCAATGAGAGGAAGAAATTTCCCGGTAAGAACACTACTCATTTAAAAATCAAAAATCTGTAGCCTGGGTGACAGAGTGAGACCCTGTCTCTAAATAAACAATCCTTTTCTCTAAAATAGTACCTCATTATAAACAGTATAAAAAAGTAGTTAAAAAGCAGAGGCTTTGGTTATAGACACACATAAGGCAAATGTCTGGGTTAAATGTCTGTCTAACTTGGATAACTCTGGGCCAGATTCTTAACTTCATTTGAGCTCATCCCCCACCCACCCACCTTTTCCTTTGTATGAAGACGAGAATGCCCAATTCAAAGATTTGTTGCGAGGATTAAAAGCAATAACGTTTGAAGAACACATCACAGTGTTTGACATGAAATAAGTGATTAATGAATAATGTCTCTATTAGTTTTACCATCACTACTTAAAGTCTAATAATCCAAAGAAAGGCATGATTCACCTACATTACTGAACACTAATTTTCACTTTATTGTGTAGATTATTTTCTCTACAAAATATGAGATATGGACAATATTAGTGTCAAATATATTGATTCATTGATTATATCTATGGACTCCAGATCAGCGTGGGAGGAGACATTTTAATTCCTGCTAATCCCTTTTCTGAGCTCAGAAATCTCATTCTTTGTCTTTGTTATAATAAACCTATAATATATTAGGTAAGTATCATTTTAATAAAACAATTTTTGTAAATGAAACAGAAATATCACAGGCTCCCACTCATTACGTACACATAACTCCTCTCAGTAGGTCACTTTGACATTTTCAATCTCCACGTCTATATGGATTTGTTTAAGCCAAACACTTCTCTCTCACACGAGCAATCTTGGAGTATGTTAACTATCTGTGACATTTATAGAGATGATCATTATGGCAGATACAAGGTAGCTGTAGAGATCATTTCTTAGTGTGGATTGAACAAACAAGAAAGAAAGGATCTTTTTATTTGACAGTACCAGAAAAGCTTCAATTACAGCACATAATACTATGATCAGTCGAGCAAAGTTCATCGTTTATGATATTGTTCCATTAGTAGATATCATGATTGCTTTTTCCTGAAATATTTCTAAGTTTGTAGATTTAGTATGCTGTATTTAAGAGGCATCCTAGTATAGCAGAAATAGCATGAGGTCAGACTCACAACTAACTTGGGTGTTTTAGCTGGGTAATGATGAGCATTTATAATTTTGCAGGAATACGGTATATAAAAGGGAAGGCATGCCTATCCTGTAGTGTGATTATGAGAACTAAATAAATCAGTGACAGCACAGTTGTGGCACAGAGCAGACCTCTATAAATGTTAGTCTTTCCTCTTTTCCTCCTTGCTAATCTGCTCATTAAATTACCCTTGAGGGTGTGAACACTGAAGTGTAGTTTGTAATTATCACATTGTTATGCCAGTTGTTACAGAGGCCAATGCAGGTCTTTTGTTTCACGGATCATGGAAACCTATAATTTAAAAGTTCTGCCTTATCATGTGCTTGCTATAATTTTAGAAATAACATTATATCCTTAATTATAACAACTAAGCCTTCAGTTTTACCAAATGACATATTTTGCTTTTTGTCAAATTTAGGTTCAGATACACATGCTAACTAAATGCTGGAGAATTTTCTTTCTTCTTACACTGGGCCTTGTTATCAAATGTGCTCTGTATCATCACAAATAATTTTATGTTTAACAGGTAACATAAGAGTCATTTAAATAACCAACCAATTTATAAAACATTTCCAACTGACTTGCCAAAAAATGAATTGTTCAGCTTTTGATTCCTAAGGCAGTTTGAATGGTTGATGCTAATTACTCTTTTCCACCTTTGCTTTGGTAGAGTGTACACCTCAATTTCGGCTTCTCCTGTTACACTGCAAATAATACTAGGTAATTAACATCTTTCAAAAAATAAAAAAAGCTTTAAGACAGTGGTTCTCCACCTTCCTAATGCCGTGAACCTTTAATACAGTTCCTCATGTTGTGGTGACCCCCAACCATAAAATTATTTTCCTTGCTACTTCAAAATTATAATTTTTCTACTGTTATGAATCGTAATGTAAATATCTGATATGCAGAATGTATTTAGGTGATCCCTGTGAAAGGGTCATTGGATCCCCAAAGGGGTCACGACCTACAGGTTGAGAACCGCTGCCTTACGAGGTTGTTTTTCTTACCTGAAACCTCCCTAAAAGATTTGAGTGGTCACACGGTTTTGGTTCTCGATTTCTGTTCATCGGAATAGTAGATTCACCTAGTAATCTCAATTAATCTTTTTGAGAAAGGGGGATTAAGTAAGCCTTATGCGGCACACCTGTGAGAGGCGCCACTTCCATTGCAGTCCGCAGGAATAACTTGCATAGGTGGGCATGTCTATCCTATCAGAGCTGACATTCGGGCATGATATAAGTATTTCTTTTAAAAAGTATTTTTCTTTCCAAAATATATTTATTAGCAAAAATGACAAGTGTCGAATGAAAGCATTTTTAAAAATCAATCCTAGTAGGTGGAAAGAAAAAGGTCTAATTCACGTATTTGCTGAGTTCTGTTAACTCTGCTGCCACCTCTCTGTTAAGCTCCTTTAAGCTTTAATAGAGGCAATTTATTAAATAGAACTGAATGGGTTGACAAATACTAATTCACCAGGGAAGGGTAATTTGTTTCCTTCTCAATGACGGGATTAAATCTACCCAATCCTTTACACATCTGCCACTCACCAACAAACCCCCCACACTCTCAGAGGTATCAATCACATGCTGTATGCCAAACACAAAAGCCAGAACTTTTGTGCAAGAGTCTAGTTTTCACTAGATGAAAAAAATAGCTTCCACATCAATCATAATACATGCATGCTGTTGTTGATGTCATACCTCCCCAACCACAGAACTTCTTTAGATATGATGAGATTGAATATCACTAAGAGGTAAAAAAATATATATATATTCTTTATAGTTCTAAGTATTAGGAAGAAGATGTAACAGTAAAATGCAACTTCCCAGAAAACAAGCAGATAATTCTAGAGGGAAATTAGAAAGATTCATTAATTCACCTGCTTTGTGCCAGGTACAATTTTAGGAGGGAGTAGAGAGATGAATAAAACAGAAGTGATCTTGCACTCAAGAGGAAGCTCTATGCATTATTCATAAAGGGAAACATAATGATAATGATTTAGGGGGATAAAGAGGCAATTAAGAATGGGTCAGGTCAGATGGCTCATCAATCTTCATCAAAGCATTCAGACTCTAGTGTAGGCTGAAACATTCTGCTAGGTTACTAAATTTTGGTTCATTTCATGCAGGCATTATCTAGATTATGGGAAGAACAGCTTGCCAGATAATAAGAAAGACCTGAGGAAAACAAGTTAACGGGAGTAAAAGTTTAAGAAATAATTATTTCCAACTGGTTCCAAACAATCCCAAATGAATACCTGATTTATTCAATAAATGCGTATCAGGTTCCTATTCTGCTCCCACATGTGCAGGCAGGAGTTCAGAATCGGCTGGAGGGAGACCAATAAGGAATAAATTAGCTCACTAACCATGGTCAATGCTCTGATAGAGATGTCTGCTGTGAAGCATAGGCGCCCAGCAAGATACTCTAATTATGCCCACATCTGGAGATTAGATGAAGGCCCCCTAAGAATGATATCTGATCTATGTCTCAAAAGATGGGTCAAGTTAACCATCTCTTGCCGCAGGAAGGAAAAGAAGTTGATTCAGGGTAAAGGCATAACAGATGTGAACCCAGAGACATACCAGGGAAAAGCTGCCTTCCAATCAGTTTTCTGAACCATGAGGCAGGGCATGGTAGGAAAGAAAATGGCTGAGGTGAGCTCTAAACTAAGTCGCGTACACTGAGGAGAGTGGGCCTTACTTTGCAGGACTCGAGGAATCACTGAAATGTTTCAAGTAGGAAAGTAAATTTGACTTCTTTTTTCAGACTGATGTTCTTAGTAACATCAGATAATGTTACTCTGCCGACAGACTAAGGAACCAGACCTATCAAAGGAGCTAGTTTAGGTCTAAGCCACTCAACCGCCTACCAGTGCTATAATTTGGGAAACAGGACTTTCCAGAGATTCATCATTGGTTGTTTTAATTCCATCTGTTGAGGCAGCTGGACAAGAAGATCTTGAGAGTGGCTTTGACACGCATCCTCATCTACTTACAGTCTGCACCTCCATCCTCTTTCCTGCCTACTCCAAATGTTAGAGGACTCCTGAATTTTTATCTAAACATGATGATTCTTGATTTATCTCTGGGTTGAAAAGTCTCCAGCATGGCAAATATATCACTTCTTCATTAAGGTTGTTTGTTCAAGTATGTGGAAACATTGGAGACTCAATTTCTGCATTTGAAGCTGTGATGGGCCCCTGATTTTGGAGGGGTGGCCCTGGTCTGGGAAAGCCTGTTCTCAGTGTCACAAACTGTCAGCATGAGTCTGTCCATAGACCAGAGACCCCTTTTCTAGATCATTCTACTGACAGGACCCTGGGAGCTCTGATGCAAGGATCCAGTCACACTTATACCCTGAGATCCCACACTGAGCAGTGAGAGGAGCCAGATTCCAGAACCTTCGACTCTCAGGAATCATTCTAGTGGTCAGAACATCCAGTTATCCCTAAAGTTGTAAAATCTAAGTCACTAGAAGAGAAAGTCATTCACGAGCACAGGGTAGAGAGAGTGTGAAAGCGGAAAACATTGTGAGATACCAGAAGAGTTACAAGACTCAGGAAGATGCTAGTGAGTTTGAGCCATCAAGAAAAAAGAAATAGGTTGTGAAGTCAACGTGTATAGAAGTGTAAGGGAGGGGGCCTATTTCTCTAGCACTCAAAAGTTTCCCTAACAGAGGAAGGGATGCTGTCAGGATAAACCTTGTCTTTCACTCACCACCTCTTTCCCCAGAAGGAGGTGCTCAAAGCTGAAATGTTGGTCCCTGATTCCCGTGCCTAATTCCTCAAAGAAAGCAGACCCAAATAATCACAGCAGCACTACCAACCTCTAAAGCTTTGCAAAACAGCCGGTGTCATCTCTACCTCAAGAGTGTTGGAAAAACAAAGAGATAATTATTGCAAGCTTAAAAGAAAAGATTTCACAACCTAAGTATCCATCAGTAGATAAATAGATAAATAACATGTATACATAGGCAATAGAATACTATTTGGCAATAAAATAGAATGAGACCCTCACATTTGCAGCAACATGGATAGAACCGGAGGTCATTATGTCAAATGAAATAAGCCAGGCACAGAAAGACAAATATTACATATTCTTACTCATAGGTGGGAGCGAAAAAAGTTGATCTCATAAAGGTACAGAGTATATAGTTACCAGAGTCTGGGAAGGCTGTAGATCCATGGGGGTGACAAAAAGAGTTTGATTAATGGGTACATACTCACAGGTAGACAGAAGAAAGATGTCCTAGCATTAAATAGTATGTTTACAATAGTTAACAACAGTATATTCCACATCTCAAACTAGCTAGAAGGGAGGGAAGATTTGAAGTGTTCCCACCACAAGGAGATGATAAATGCTTGAGTTGACAGATGGTCCAAATACCTTGGCTTGAACTTTACACATTATATGTGTATAAACATATCACATGTGGGTGGCACCTGTGGCTCAGTGGGTAGGGTGCCAGCCCTATATACTGAGGGTGGTGGGTTCAAACTCAGCCCCGGGCCACCTAAAAAAACCAGCAATGACAACTGCAAAAAAAAAAAAAAAAAAGTGGGGCATTATGGCAGGTGCTCATAGTCCCAGCTTGTGAGAAGGCTGAGGCAAGACAGTCGCTTAAGCCAAAGAGTAGGAGGTTGATATGAGGGAGCACACAGCACTCTACTCAGGGAGAGTGAAACTCCATCTCAAAAAAAAAATCACATGTACCCCATAAATATGTAAAAATATTATATATTAATTTATTAATTAAAAAAGTACATTTTAAAATGAAGGATCAGTTAAAAGAATACACAGAAGTATTTTTTTTGTATATGTTCATCCCAATAAATATATTCAAAATGTGAACAATTTTCCTGCCACATAAAATAGGAAGAAAATAGTGACAGGTACTTTTCTTGCCGACAGATGGCAATATTGCTTAACAATTTTAAAGAACAGGAGCCTAAGGAAGTTTCAAAAAAAAAAAAAGTTTAAAGCCTAAGTTTCAAAGAGGGAAAGAAACAGGAGTGCTTTGTAACTAAAAGCAGATAAGTGGAACAAGTGAAGTATTAGAAGACAAAACTCAGGATTTAACAAACAAAAAAACATTTCTCTGTTCAGAGTCAGCCCTGGCTAATCAGTGCGGTCCTTTGAGCAGCAGTAAAGCATCACCTGCAAGCCTGTTAGAAATATAGCATCTCAGGGCCACCCCGACTTACTGATGCAGAATCTGCATTTTAACAGGATCCCCTAGCAAATCACATTCACATTAAATTCACTCATATTACTCCTCTCTTCATAAGCCAAATGGTTTTTGAAACTGAAACACTTTAAACAGCAAAGGCCTAGTTTCCATTGCACAAACACAAGATCCTCAACCTTAGACATCCAAAGATTTTAAGTCCGACCTTTTTTTTCTACCATATATTGGAAGAAAAAGAGTTGTCTTGGGCCACATGTCAAAAACAAATAGACTAATGAAAGCTGAGTGCATGATTTCCACAATATCTGAACCACAGATAAGCAAAACAGGCCTCAAATAATCTGCATGAGACTCACAGGCCATCGCTTCTCAGCCTTTTGGCTAGATGAAGTGTAGTGGAGACTCACAGGCCACAGACTGGACACTCCTGTTTTAAGACTTCATTCCATAGGATCATTCTAGTCTATATCTACTCACATTTCCAATAGCCTAATAGGGTGCTGCACTCACTGCATTGTCCTCAAAATGAGTAATTTGCATCACAGACCTATTCTTCTATTCATATAATTTATTCCACAATTATTTAACTACATGCCAAGTCCTAGAAATCACAGATTCCCAGGTGCACCTGCGTGCTAACAGCGCAGACACATACCAGCTGTAATGCTGCAGTTCACATAACACAAGTGTGTACCGAGGGCTTAGAAGCATGGTGGCCAGGCTGATGCACCAGTAAATGCATCTACTAAGCCTTGAAGGATGAACAAGAGTTTTCCCTGGTAGAAAGAAGGAAACGGACATTCCTCCAGCGTTACCTCCTCTGACACATAAGTAGTGCCAGTCTTCAATTTCTGCCACCTCAGCCACTCTGTGACGTCATTTCCTTACTACCCCAAGTCACTATTGGCCTCTGAAATCCCATAGCACTTGTATCCTAAGTGACTCGATTCAGAACTCACATGCAGCTAATGATCCTTCTTTTTCCATTTGCCCTTTTTATGTCATTAAGAAGATGTCCTTAGAATTATCGCTTAAGTTTCCTTGACCTGTTTTCTATTTAGTGAAATAAACAGCAGATACTTTCTGAAGTCCCTGTCATTAACAATTTATACAGAGATTGGAGCAGGAACAGGCTAGATCTTAACTGGATTGTCAGCTCCTTAAAGGCAGAGAGAGCTTACAAGCTTCTGTGTGCCCTAGAGGGGAAAGTTTATCATGAATCAATCAATGCATTGAATATGTGGACTGTCAAGATAAAATTTATTTGTTATTAGTACATGGTGCTCAGGTGACTGAAATCATGGAACCCAGAATGTTTCCTTGACTCTGTTCCATGGCTCCCAAACACATTCCGAAGCCTTGATAGGTTAGAGGGATGCAGCCCAAGAGGGTAAATGTGGTTCAGTGCAAAGTGAACTTCACTCCAAAGAAACCCATTCTTAGGTCCTCCTCCAGTGACAGTCTGGGGATCGTCATCGTTACAATATGAAGATCATCACTCAACAACTTAGAAAGGCAGGACATTGAAAATAAATGGGTTCTTCATTCACCACACGTTTCTTTCCTTTGTTCTCTAGACTGTTAATAAAGATTTCTAACACAGCAAGTTATCAAGAATTTTAAAGAAAAAGAAAACAAGCAAGAATAGTTCCTTTAAATCATCATCCCCCATAAGAGAAGCTTTATTGTAATAATACATTCTGGACAATGCCTTTTCTCTTTAGCAATAAGAGCATCATCTTGGACAATTGTTGTCAGTCCTATTTATATGACTCCTGTCTTGATAAGTGGTGACTTTAGAGTTTCAAATATCCAGTTGTTTGTTGTGAAACTTCAAGGAATCGTGTCTCAAATTATAAAATGTACACTTAATAGACAAAGTATGGTCTCATCCAAACTCACATGAAAACCACAGAAGATCAAAGCCCACAGAAGAGTATGGATAAGAAGGTACAGGGAGTGGGAAGGAAATTAAAAGAAGGAACAAAGTTGGGGATTCTAGAACAAATTCTGTCCTCTAAAGAGCAGTGTGCCATTAAACCTAACTTTTCTAACTTATTTATTTATTCTCAAGTGAGATGAATGATAACTATAGTGTAGTATTTGGGCAAGGACCAATAGGAAACTTTAGAACAGGGGTCCTCAAACTTTTTAAACAAGGGGCCAGTTCACTGTCCCCCAGACCATTGGAGTACTGGACTGTGGGTCTGGGACAAGTCGGCTGCTAAGCAGGACAGGCAGTGGTGACAAAACATCTGGCAGGCCGGATAAATGTCCTAGGTGGGCTGCATCTGGCCTGCGGGCTATAGTTTGGGGGCGCCTGCTTTAGAAGATGATACTTCTATAGCAATGGTGGTATTCATTAGCAATGATCATGACTGACTAATTCAGAGTCTTTGTTCTCTCTTTTCCCTAAGGACAAGGACCAAAGGTAGTTGGCATCTAAATTGCAATAGGAAAAAATAAATATACATTTGTAACGTTCTTCCTAACTATAAGAATTGAGAGACCCTGAAATGTACTAAGAGAAATTCTGGAAAGACCTCTCTTGAAAATCCGTAAGGGAAATGTCAGTAGTCGGGTTTTTGCAGTGCCTCTGTAATAGTCTTATGTGGAAGCAGAAGGATAAATCACAGAACCTGTAGGTTTTGCCTAGTCCTGTAATGTGTGAGACTGTCCCCTAACGGAGCAACAATAACCTTGTCCTTGAGCAAGTAGTTGTCTTCCAATGCTAGGGGTCATGATGGTGCTACTATAATTGGCATTTGGAATTGTGTTTCAAGAAATCATTGAAACTTCTGAGTTAAACTTATGAAAACCGACTCACCTGGTTACCTCCACTCTTGGGGTTCACAAATACAAGCAAGGGTTTCATGAGAGGAGAAGAGATAGGTTTTATCACAAAGGGACGACCTTTGTTTTCCTGCTGAAAGAAGCAAGCAGCACTGTTAGGACAACACATCCACAGCTTGGGAGGCAGCCTCAAGGCAAAGGAATGGGAGACCACCACCGTTACCACCACCTAAAAACCCTTCCAACTTGTCTCACAAGGCTGATTCTCAGTAGAACCTTCTATGGAAAACTTGGCACAAACTATCTCAAATTATAATTTGCTTCTGAGAATTAGGCCATGCTTCTACTCTTACTGGGTACTCTAAACATTCCAGACATGTTAGCATTCATCTTCATCATCATCATCATCTTTGGGATAACATTTCCCACCAAGTAGAGAGGTTAGAGTTTTGGAAGTTTGTTGGTTTTGTTTTGTTTTGTTTTAAAGAACAGTAAGAGTTCCAGTGAAGTTAGAGTGTAGTGAAGGACAACAGAGTGGTAGGAGATAGAGCTTACTGACTAAGTTGGGGCCAGATCATGTGGGACAGAGTAGGCCATGGAAAGAAAATCTGAAACACTTACTTCAGTTCCTCTTTTACTGACTTTTCTTTTAAAGCTTGTTCTCTTCTTCTTCCGATTTGAAGCCTTCAGGGAGTTCTGTAGGTAAAGAAGGAAATGCCTGAGCTCAAAGGCAGCCGGCCCAAGGGTTCTCCCATGCAGACCCATTAGGAGATGACGGCAGCACATGCTGTTCAACCGCATGCTCTCATGCTTTGACACTTCCAAGCCACTGGTCATGGGTAAGCCACAGACAGAAATCAGTCGAGTGCTTCAGAGTGAGCAGCTGCCTCTCCACCACACGGGGAGGTGAGGAGTTAGAACCCCAGAGGCTCTCATGGACTCACATGACAACACATGTTATACCTGCCAACCCTCCCAGTAAAAATGGAAGAATCCCAAATTCTCTGAGGGGCTCCAGTCTCCCGCCCAACCAGGTCCGTCTCCCGCCCAACCAAGTTCAAGTTCATCTCCTGGTATGGAGATCACCTATGTGAAAATGTAAAAAAGGAGGCCATTTTTCATGTTTTCCTTTTTCTTTGCTTTTCTCTGTTTACTTCTTTTCATGATCTGTACTACTAATAGTCAAAATGACTCCTTATCAACCCAAGTGGAAATTTGTGATGTTTTCTCAGCCTTGATGTCTGACTTTTAAAATACAGAGATATAATACTCACCTTCAGTTAGCTATGCTAGCGGGGTAGAAGTCTTTGCTCTTTCTTTCTCTGTCTAAAGACCCACTGGTTTTAAATTTTCCCTCCCCTGATAACTTTTGGCTTTTTTCCTTCTCACAGAAATGCCTCAAAGTTGTCAAAATATAGCAACCCCAAATTTTCTTTCCCTGTCTTCTTCTTTCTAGAAATTTTATGGACCACAACTTTGGGATTACTTCACCTAACCATTTACTATTAATATTTAACATAGATGTTTTGAGAAGAATCTATCTAACACATCAGTCAAACTCACTGGTTGAACAAAAAGGCAAAAACAGATTTAATTAGTCAATCAGTAATTAGACTACCATCTTTACAAAGCCAAAGTATTACTGACCACATAGCAGATGTTCAATGAAGTGTTAAAAGCCTGAAATGCAGAATTCTTAAAGGTATATGGAAGTATATACATATGCATTGCTTGAGTAGTTAAAAAGGTTTACAAGCAGCTGAAAGAAATTTAGAGAATCGATTCTTCTACTTTTCATTTAAGAGTACTCTTTTTTCTTAGAACATTCAAAAGAAACTTTAAAATACATATAGTAGTACATTTACATTAGCAAGATATAAACTATTTAGCTTTTATTTTTTCTTTGACTTGGGTTTGGAATAAAGTAAGTTGATTCATTTGTGATCTGTGTTTACCGCAGAGGAAGGAAACTTTCAAGTACCACATACGTCCCATGATATTTCTTCTCCCATCGGGTTAACAGAAAGTACCTTCAGAATCACAGAGTTTCACCAGTAAAAGAGGGAGCTAGAAGATCATGGGTGCTTTAGACCTCCGGAGATTCCTCATCACTCCCTGTTGATTATTCTTCTCCTGAAAATAGATCTCCAAGTTTCTGACTTCCTGGTTCAGTGGATCTTGTATCATGTCCCTCACTGACAAAAATTTTAGATTATAAAAGTATTTGTTATATTTTGATATATGTCGCTTAGTTTAAAAGGAAAGAAAAATGATGTTGAATCTTTTGAAGTGTAATCAGCCAAATACAGTCCAAGAAGAAGGCTGGGAAAAACTACTATGCTGGCCACAGCAACATGTATTTGGTATTAATGAATGATGCTGTAAATGGCCTTTAACCATCACTGCACTTTGGCATCACCAAAGCTTTCTAGAAATGCACGTGTCTGGGCCCCATCAAATATTCTTCTTTAATCTGTTTGGGGTGAAGCCAAAGCAAGGTTACTTTATAAAAGCTCCCCAGACAATTCTATGATGTAACCAGGGCTGAGAACCTTTGTTTAAAGGAAAAGGAATGAAGTGAGGAGAGATATAAGCAGAAGATCCAGGGAAAAGAGTCCGGGATAAATTCTGAATATCCCTATTATTAGATCTGTGATCTTGACCCAATCAGTCACACTTTGATATAACAGTTTCTGAATTTTAAAATGAAGGTGATAATACCTACCTCACAGCATAGTTGTGAAGTTTAAAGGAGGAAAGTTATGTGAAGCGGTTACATTGGTATCCATCTCCTGATAAGCACTTCAATCAATGTTAGTTGCCTCATTCTTAGCTGCATACCCATCCCCCACACCTACCACAAATGCCTGATACACAGTATGCACTCAGATCATTGTTGAAATGACAAATAAATATTATTATAATTCACAACACATATAGAGTCTCTCCTGGTTTTGTAAAAAAACAAAAAAAATCCTTAAGAAGTGAATGCTTGCCCCCTAACTTCTTTATAGTTTTGCCTTATTTACTGCCAAGAGTTCTGCAGAATGCCAAGTACTTGCAGGCATATACTATGGGCCTTGGTGCTTGATGGGACTCAATAATCTAGCTCCACGAGGCAGGTCTACTGCACAAGGCTAAGATCATTTCTTAAACTTCTCTAATCAGAGAACTCACAGTATTTCAGGTGATTTTAATTACCAAGCACATCTGGGGAACACAGAGTTGGAAAAACACATCAAAATAAGGCTTAATGTCTGAAAACAGAGCAGGCAAGGAACTCAACTCGTATAGGGAACACACACACACAAAACGGCCTTTGTTTAACACACAAGTAGCAAATACAAGTGCTTCTGAACCTCACCGAGCCAAATGCATCTGAGGCCTTCTTCACTTCACAGAACAAGAAGTGGGCAAAGACCAAGCCCAGTGGTTGACTTACAGTACCTGGGTGCTTCTATGTGAGCTCTGAGTAAGCTTACAGCCCTATGGATAGGCAAACAGCAAAAGATAAACAGTGTGGAATTTCCCAGCACACCTCGAAATTCCCTATACTCTCTTCTATTTAGGTCAAAATGTGTATTGTGTCTACATAAAGGACCTCATTTAGAAGGCAGCATACCATTTAGTTAGGAGCAGATGAGTGTGAAGAGATTTGGGATACGATTTAACCATGACAAATTAAATCACCTACTCTTGCTGATCTACAGTATCGCTTGCCATGCCTGGGTCAGTATTGTTGGGAGAATTGAAGAAAATGGAGTGACTTTCAAGAATGTAAAAATTACACCAAGAAGTCATTATGCAACATTGTTCGTGATACGTTCGAGAAAGCTTTAATACTTGTCTTATGTTCCAAAACAAAGCGTCTCTGTTTTATCAAGGGCAACTAACTCAGTGACACAAAGGGTTCACTTTGCAAGATCAAGACCTTGCAAAGTATTGAAACACTGAAATCTTGTACCCTTATTTGGGTTTTTACATTCTTGATTCCAACAGCAGTCACCCCGTAGACATTCTGTGCCCACTTTTGTTAAACATCTAAGAAGACATAAAGCCTTCCTGTTTTCTTGTGCCAGGTATCAGGGCAATCTTATCTCACCACAGAAATAATCCTATCAAAAAAATCCTCATCATAGTTATGACTCCTTCCTGGGCTGTTAAGAAATACTTTTAGGTGAATAACCCAACTGTGAATGAAACTTCACTACCTCTTATTCCTCTTCAGAGATTTTCCCAGGTTATGGGATCACAAATGACTGGTTGTAATAACAGATCTCAAGAGGAGAGGTATCACTTTTTCATCTCAAATAAAGTCTTCCCCCATCATATACTGGACAGAACTCTTGATAGATAATAGAAGAGAGAGTCATGGACTTGGTCTATTAAGAACATTCTCACTCTTCTCTGCCTCCATTGCACCACTGGAGAAAAGGTTGTTTTGAGGATGAACAGGCAAAAAAGTAACGAAAATTCTTTGCAAAAGTTAAGGACAAGGACTCAACAACTCCAACTAGGCATATGTGCCATGTTTGGCTAAATCACAACAAGTATTAATTAAATTTTAGAACTCACCAAAGGAAATGGCTTGGCCAATTTTGAGGATAATCTACAGGATATTTTTGGTCACTGCACAAAATTAGCTATTATAATTCATGAGTTCCAGCATCTTAAGAAGATTGTCCAATTGTAAAAGAAACACACACACACAAAAGAACTATAATGAAGAAAACCTATACATAGATAGGAAGGAATAAAAACAGCATTATTTATAAGTAAAACATCAGACACAATATAAATATCTAGCAGTAGGGAGATGGGTAAGTTAACTGTGATCTATCCATAGTATGAGCTATGTACAGCAAATTAAAATGAATTAAGTCTATATATACTAATATAGATTTTTCCTCAAGATTCTTTTTCTTTAATCTAGGAAAGGCAAATTTTAAAGCATTATGTGAAGAATGATGCCATTTAAAAAATACTTATAGTCAAAATGTTCTAGACCTCTAGAAAAGGTTCTACATCTTTTCTATGGGTACGTTTCTATGTATAGTAAAAACTCTGTATGGATATAAAACTGAAGAGACAAGGAAGATGCTTATAGTTTTGTTTCTTTATTTGTTTGTTTTTCTATTTCATAATATTAAGGGGGTGAGTGGATTGCATAATGTTGAATTCAGGGATTTTAGTGTGCCCACTTAGCAGAGTTGTGTACACTATACCTGATAGGTAAGTTTTTATCCCTTACCTGGACTGGTATAGTGTTAAGCATTGGTAAAAGAATGTTTTCTTATATGAAAAAATCAAATTTTTGAGAGGAGAATGTTTATGTATTACTCATGTTACTATAAGCTAAATAATAAACTAAAAGATTGAGTAATGTCTTTCTTTCAAAGGAGCCAGATGATTCCAGTTCAGTACTATGAGGTCACAATGGACCCTATTCAGGAAAGAGGATGGCATATTCATTTCATGTTCTTCCTAGTAGACTATAAAAGCCCTTTGAGATTAATGGGAAAGTCAGAAGACAGGGATGGTTTGCAAAATATTTGACTTCTCTGTGCCTTACATTCCTCAGCTGTAGAGTGGAAATAAAAAGACAACTTTTATAGGGTACGATGATGACAAAGTGAGATACTGAATGTAAAGTTTTTTGAATTTTCCTAACACATATAAAAAGCCTCTGAGGAATGTTAGCTCTTCTCCTTACTGCTAATACAATGTCCTGAATCACAGAAGACAACACAAAGGTGCATGCTGGATGATGAATCTGGACGTTGCATCCAGACTATGAACTGTAAATACCATCTCTTGATAAAAGGCACCAAGACTCCTCAAAGAAATGGCTAATTCCAGGTATGAATAGGAAATGAACAAGACACAAGACCATCCTGGAACATGGTGTCATATCTAAGACCAAGAAAGCTATCAAAAACCTTGTGCCTCATGACAAATGGAGACAGGAGTCACCTAGAAGTGCTTCCAACTGGTCAAAAATGCAACAATAAGAACATTAGAGGAATAATGATGGCCATGAATAAATTATATATATATATATATACACACACACACACACACACACACAAATCATTATTATGTCAGCTCGTAATGATATTGTCCAAAAAGACAACCACAACCATGATTCTTAGCCACCTATAAAAGTTGCTAAGGCATCAGTATATTATTTTAAAAATTTACAAATAAGGGCAAAAATTCAAACATTTATTAGGTATTTGTTAGTGATAAGGGAGCAGTCTCTTTATAGAAAAATCATAGCTAAAAAGTGAAAAAACAAAACTGGAAAACCACTTTTTGGCTATCCCTACTGAAATAATGGATTTCAGCAATAATCCTTAATGAATAATGCAATAGGTAAAAGGCTACAAAGAATGTTATACATAGATTAGGGTGATGTTTTCCAAACCCCTGATTAATCCTAACATTACTAAGAGTGAGACAACTGACGTTCGCGTTCCTGTGATGGCAGCCTCATAGAAGGACACAGGGCCTCTTAGACCAGAAAGTTAGACCAGTCTTACTTACTTTCCCTGTATCTAAATATTAGTGTACAAGAAATATGGGCAATAAGGGAAATCATTTTAAACTACCCTAAGGATACATGAGTCAAAATCAAAATATGAAAAGTCACAGGTAAAGTGACTCAATTTATTTGATAAAGAAATGACATGAAAAACTGAAAAATAAGAGGGTGTAATGGTACGCATTAAAGGAGACTTAGTGTTGGGTCTTCATTTTAGAACTAGTAAAAAAGATAGATATTGGAGAAGTATACATATATGCTTTTAAGAAATCATTAATTTTCATGGGTAAGAAAATGGTATGTGTTTTGGTTTTTTTAATGTTATTATCTTTTAGAGAAGCAAATGAAGTATTTGCCAATTAAGTAATATGCTAAGATTTGCATTAAAATACTCTAGCAAAATAAATGAAAGGCAGGAGGAAGCTTCCACTTCCAGGAATAGGGGTAGATGACATGGGTGCAGGAAGAATGGGATGGAGCTATCAATGGGTACTATGAGGAATCCTGGTGGGGATAAGATGTTCTGTATCTTGACTGAATCAGTGTCAGGATCTTGGTTGCAATATTGTACTATAACAAAGAGTGCGATTACCACAGGGGGAAACTCAGTAAAGGGTATGAAGGATTCCTCTGTATTATTTCTTACAGATGTATGTGAATCTCAAAATAAAAAGCTGAATTAATAAAAAGAAAACAGTGTGGCAGATAACAGATAAAGCAAAAATGGCAGAAAGTTAATGGTTACTGAATTCATTATAATCCTTTCTCTTCCTTCATTTGCGTGAACATTGCCATAACAAAAAGCTGAAGGTTTTTAAAAAGTAAACAGTAAGAATATCTCTCTTGATATTCCTAACAGGTGGTGTCTCCAGGCTTGCATTCTACACACTCTTGCTAACAGTCTCTTTCTAAAGCTCTGTTTGTAACTCTAACAGCCCCCTGTTTGAAAGGAAACCTACTACTTCAGGACAAAGTTCATATGTATCAAAAATACCTCTGCTGCCAGACCAAGCAACATGAATTCCTTTCCTATATGACTTCTACATAAACCTTGCCCTTCAGTCAAACTGGTCACATGGTCCCAGGGGTGCAATCTCCGATGCAGTACCCTCAATCGGTGTGGCTATCTCCTGCCTACTATTCTCTCCTCTCCATTGATCTGTATCCCACCCATCTTTAGAAAATAGAATAAAACATACCTCCTTCATGGACTTTCCCCTTAAGATCTCTCCTTACAACAACACATGGCTCTTCATAGCAAAGATCATGTATTTTATCACAATGCCTAGTAGCCTTCCTGATACAATCTGGGTTTCAATGAAAAAGTGTTGAGTTAACTGAGTGAATATTCAGTACATGGAAAGAGATTATTAATTTTAGTAAAAAATAAAGAAGTAAGAGTGCTAAAGAAATTCAAAAAATAAAAATTGCAAATCAGTACGCTTGAATTCCAGAGAGCAATACTAGGTTAATTTGCTTTGTCACCTTGGGCAACTCACTTAACATTTCTTGGCATTGGGTCTAAAATATAAAATGGAGGAAGGGCTCAACTCCCCACTTTTTAACATGTGGGTACTGTACTTGCCTCTGGCAGAAATATCCCAAGGGCTTCCATAGATTATAACTTAGAAAGGTTCTTCCTAAACAGAGGCTAAACTTTATAAATTAATAAAACACACTGAGCAAAACTGTATCCCTGAGCCACATTCTTTAAACAAAACCAAGTCAATGAGAATGAATTGCACGACGACTCTGGAGACCACAGGAAGGAGGACCATCTTATCTTTTAAAGCAGGATTTACATTTGATAAATCCCTGCTGAAGTACCTGTGGCCTAGGGGAGATACAATGTCTTTCCTCATAGCATAAAAAAACTCCCAAAGTTAACTTGGAGCTAACAAAGGCAGAAACGTTTTCTATCCTAGATGATGACTTTGTTGAGAAACCACCAAAGTTTCCCGGACTATTGAGGCAGAGACTCATTAAGACAGGAAGCACATTGAGGAGAACACAGAATGAGATTAGCTGTTAAGAAAACAAACTGTACTTTGCCTTTAGAAAAGAGTGCTGCTCTCTAAACAGGCCTTGTGTATTCAGGAAGATCATGCCCACTTCAGGTTGGAAGTGGCCGTCATCGTAACTAAACAAGGAAGCCTGCGGAGTTCACCCTCATACTGACTCCCTGGGAATGCCCAGGCTGGAAGAGAAGAGAGTTGTATACGTATCCGCTCTGCCAGTCATATCCGTGCTAGTACTCCATAAAACACTGGAAAACTCAAAGAGAACTATCTTAGCACATGAATGAGGAGTCCACATTCCTGCTTGAGCCCTGGATTTCTGCTTCCATGAGAGAGTCCAACACAGTAAAGTCATCGGCCATACAGGGCCTTGGGGTTGAGTGAACAGAAGTCACAGGAACCCAAAGACTAGTCAGGGCAAGAAAGCAAGAAGCACCGGGTAATTTTTCCCTGCACCGGCCCAGCAGCACCAGGGTCCTGGCAGTTACCTGAGGTTTCTTCACCTTAATGATCCAGGTGGGTGGGACAATCACAGCAGCGTGAGCCCCCAGGGAGCAGGGTTCTTCAATGTGATGCAGCATGAAGCAGGTCACCTTATTGTGGAACTGAAGAGAAAGACAGGCCAGTCACCAACTCTGGGCACAGGAGAATGCCACAGGGAGAAGGAGCGAGTACCATGCGCACACTCATGCCTGCCCACATGCACACACGCATGCACACATGCACACGCCTGCACACGTCGGGACACATGCTGTGCTCATTCCCACCCAACCAGCTCCGGGAGCTTACAAACCAACTTCCAAAGTTATTCCAGTTTATGAACAACTGATAACAAGAAAAATCAGTCTAGCAGGATGAAGCCTGCTAAAACATTCTAATCCTTTAATGATATTTATGTAAAGGTGTTAAGAATCTTGGAGAGTTCTGGTAATCCTAACCTTGGCACACAGTTTTGTTCCCCTTAACTTGCACTGGTCCCTTCACTTGGCTGATTTGGGACAATGTCAAGAAGAAAATGTAGACAAAGCAGAAAGGCAATGCCTATCATTTATATCATAAATATAAATCTTCCCAGGTCGTCTTTCCAGTTTAAAGAAGCAGGAAAGAAACATGATGTCTCTTCTAGAGAGCTGTTAATCCCCAAGGTAACAAAGTACACAGGGATTGCTTCTGCTGGGTTTGTCCGGGCCACTAAAAAAATACAATGGCCCTATTACTCTTAGCAAGTCCAAAGCAATTTTCGCTTTTCAAAGGAAGGAAGTAAATGTAGACTAATCATCAGAACGACATTGCAGTATTGAGGGCGTAACTCTATACTCCAACTGCGACACTCAGGCTGGTGATCTTAGGCCAATCGCATTTATTTTCAGTCATCTTTTCTGTGCCTCTGCAGTGATAGTGATGTATGATGTATGGCAACATTTATTTTCTAATAAATATAAGTCAACATTATTCAATCATTATGGACCTTAAATTTTAATCATAAAGATACTTAAAAATTTAACCTCAGTTTCTACTTGGATTGCATTTCATGTGACCATAAAATTCATCATGTTAACTGGAACAATTTTAAAAGTGAAAGGGATCACTGATAATAAATATGTTGGAACAACAGGCACAGATTGGGAATATCCTGGAAAAACTGGCAAGGAGCACCCTAATATATCAGTTACCATCACAGAGATTTTATTTTCCGTTCCGCATAGCTTTAAGGTCTTCTGTGATCTGGTGGTTAATTTCAGTCAGTCAATTCAGTCTAAAATACCAACTGGTAAAATAATACTATTTTCTCCTGCCAGTTATTTGTGATATGAAATTCACAGATAATTTTTATTTGAATACCTTCTTTAAAAACTGGTTTGGGGAGGGGCAATTACAGTAAACCCTCAAGTGCATGACTACTGAATTTCTATAACAGGAGGAATCTCAACTCTCAATTTTCATTTGAGTTAATCTCTAATCTAGAGACTCAAAGCTATATTCAAGGTTGCACGGCTTTTACATGGTGGAGTCAGGATCGGAACCCAGGAAATCTAGCTCCTGAACCTGGTGTTCTTTCTCCTGCACCATTGAGGACACTTATCTATCTGCTTGTTTGACATCAAGCACCCTAGAAAGGTTTGACCTATATGTATTGGTATATACAATATTTATTTTTATATCAAAGTATATATAAATAATATAGATACAAGAATGATAAGAATGATAAAATAATACAAAATAATAATAAAAATATATAAAATAAATATTTTGTATATCAAAATATATACCTCCACTCTAATTTGTGTACAAATGTTTTGTTATTTATAGTACCCGCAAAATCACCTTCTACTTTTGGAAATGCAAAGATTTGAGGAACTGACCAAAACTCTACCCACAGTGGCCAAGGGAAAGTTCAGCCTTTGTAGCAATTCGATTGGGCTATAGATTAATGAAAAGAGCACACCCATGTTCACTGTGTGGGATTTGATTAGCAAATAACGGACCTTGGATAAGCCATCTCACCACAGCCTGGTAGCTACACAGGGTGGGAGCAGACGTAGCCCATGTGAGCACACGACTGTCTCACCAGACAGAACATGGGAACCCACAGCAGGAGCAGCGTTAGGGACACTGGACACCAGGTCTGCTTCTTCCTCCCCAGACCGAGCTACTGCCTTGATGATATAAAATTTCCTTCAAGACCTAGGATGGCCTTACGCTTGGGAACATGTTCTTGGACAGATGTGCAGCAATCATTTATGTCACAACTAACTGAAAGGAGATGGAAACACCAAGAACGGGACATGCAGGGTGAGGATGCAGCAATCCTGAGCGTTCCGGATCACTGGATCCCTCCCCGGGACAGCAGACTCTCCTGACATCTGCCGGAGGGCTTAGGAAAAGTACGACAGAGCCACAGAGAGATTATTAGGTCGAACTGCAGAGGACTGCCAAAATTCAAGTGGTTTTGATCCATGAAAAATTCCACTTTCACATTTCAGCTAAACACATATCTGTTCCAGCATGCAGTGGCCAGTGTGGCTACTTCAATGCAATGTCTGTCGAGGTTGAGGTTTCCTGCAAATCATTCACCTGGCTGAAATACCATCACCCTTTCTTTACAGGTCCCCTATCCAATGAAAAGACTGTGAACCCCAACTCACATACTCATTCAAATGGCAGCTAGAGAGATTAGAGCAAGGGTCACCAAACATTTTCTATAAAGACCCAGAGAGTACACAACCTAAGTTTGTAGGCCCAGCCTCTTTGCTGCAATTACTCAACTCTGCCACTGGAGCATGAAAAGTAGTGTAGACAATACTTCTCCTGCCACAAACAATATATAAACAGCTGGTCATGACTATGTTCCAATAAAGCTTTATTTAATTAAGTGGCAGCCAGACTTGGCCGATGGGCTGTGTTTTGCCAGCCCCTGAGTTAGACTACACATTGTCTGGTAGAAGAAAGAACAGGTACACAGGCAAACATAATAAAATGTACCATCTGGTCGGGACAGAGGAATTAGGTACTAAAAGGAAAGTGACGAAAAGACAACAAAGAAGAAAAGTAAATGGGGAAATTACTATCAGATCCTAACGAATATATAGTATTCCAATTCGAGAAAGAGCTACATTTCAATGCACATACAGACAATTGTACCAGCGTCTAAACCTGACAACGGGTACAGGAACCACTCTCTTCATCCTCTTAGCCCCATAAAAAGGTCACCCAAACCAGAAGATCAAAGATGACTGTACCCCTGTGTTAGAGGGGTTTCTCATGCTGTGTGTTGTGTTGCTCGTAATTTTACTCCTTTCTACCAGAGAAGGAGTTCTCAGCAATCAGGTAGAGAAAATAAATAAACATGGTCTAGGAGTGAGAAGCCCTCAATTCTAGTCCCAGGATTAGAGCACGAGGAGGATTTTCCAGTTTCAATCCCAAGCTTCACTGTGTATAAAATGTAGGTGTGAATTTATCTCTGTAATTTCTCCCCACTCATATATGCTATTATTCTTTCTTCCTCTAAGGGTCCTATATGAGAAAAGCAACACATTAAATTAAGATAACGTTCCACCTCTAGACGGGGAGTCAAGTCATGTCATTAGTGCATTTTTATAAAATGGGAGCCCGCCTTGGTTTATTTCACCCCAAACTTACCGCCTGCTTGCACCAGGAACAGCTGATAGCCACGATCTCTTTACTGTGGAAGGAGAACTTTTGCTGAAAACCCTGGGATATTAAGACAAGAGACAGAGAATTTAAAACCACCTCCATCACAGCACACATTACCCTCCTGAAATTCAATGACGTGAATAAGGCCAGAATTGCCAGCCACCACTGGTGGAAACTACAAGTACAAATTCCACGTTGACCCCTGAACTCTTCTCCTTTCTACTTTCTATCTCTGAAGCATCCAGAGTGTAAGAGAGAGGAGGCACTGATATTTCCTAGACCACTAACTATTCAGTCAGCCACACAAAAAGGGCTTTAAAAAATGTAGTGGGGAAGTGTTTTTATTACAAGCAAAGTAAAAGCCACTACTGGCTTTCATGGTCCTGTATCACAATGACTACCCATCTCAGAGGCTCTGTAAATCTTCAGCATCGGTGAACCCCGAAGAAGAGAAATGAAATGTCAGAAACACTGTATCTACAAGTCAGGGTCTGGGAGAAACCCAAGGGTGTAGTAGTCAATTCAAACATTTCATCATCCCTTGGGGATGTCTGCACTCAAAACGAGTAGCTTTTAATTTTTATTCCTCACCAGCAAGCAGCAAAGAGATCAATGAAAGAGCAAACACGGCCGTCTTAGATGAACAAACAGAACTATTTCCCCATCAAGAAGGGAAAAGGTGCTGCCGCTGGTCCCAGATAATTATCAGAGAGAAGCACGCAGGACTCCTCAAAGCAACTGAGTCCCTGCCAAAGCGCCTCCATTTCTCTCTGCCTGTGAAATCTAAACCCACACAAACGGATTCAAAGCAATGACAAAAATAAATGTCGAAACGGGGTTTTTGTAACGTGATCAAAAGAAAACAGAAAGATGTGATGGGAGGAAACTATTCAGGGAGCTGGCTGAGTAAGTAACTCTTGCCTAATATGTACAGATAATTTTAAGTTTAAAAAGTTAATTTAAGTCAATTAACACATACTTAAATAGTGCCACAGTAGCGTTTGGAAGTGCCCGTGAGCCGTGCCTATCTGCGGGGATTTCTGTACTATACTGTTGAGCATTTCCCGGTTTTCGAAGGCCCCCTCCCGGTTCTGTTCGACCTCCCCAGCCTGCTGCCTGTGCACACAGGACCAGGACTGGTGTCAGGGCTCCGTGCTGTGGGATTCCTCCTCTAATCCTTCTCTTTTCAACTATCACTTCCAGAGACAAAACCTCTCCTAAACTCTTTTGGATTTGGGAAAATGTCTCCACCAATATCCCTTTCTTAACAACTTAACTTTTCACTTCCTATGCAGAAAAGAGCTAAAAAAAGCCTAAGCCTGAGACCCTTATCCTCAGGAAGGATGCTTGCAAGGTTGGCCCTCGGTTAGTATCAGGAAACTTGGATTTGGGGAGGGTTTATCCAATTCCCAGAACTGTTAGAAGCAGCTCACTGGACCTAAACTGTACACACAACGTGGTTTATGCTGAACACCCGCTTTCCTTCTGGGAATCAGGAATTTGGGGATGTGCGATGCAGAGGGTGCTTATGGGAACAGTCCTCAGTGAAAACCCCAGGGGCAGTGAGTCTCCACTGAGAGGGGCAGACAGCAGCGCACATGCATCTCACAACACTAACACGTTGGTGGAGGAATTAAATGCATCCTGGGTGGACTCCCTGGGAGAAGCCTCTGGATGCTTATGCCTATTTTCTCCACGATTGTCCCCATGCACCTGTCCCTTTGCTGATTTAACTTTGTATCCATGGGTTATAAAATAAATAAATAAAACAACCGTAGACGTCAGCATGATATTCTGAGCCCTGGGAGGCCTTCTAGTGAATCACTGAAGCACTAGGCCTCAGTCCCCAGCACCTGGCAGTTGTGACTGCCCAACAGGAACAGCTTACAGAGATGGTGCAAAGTCTAGTGGACCAAAGAATTAGGTGTGTGGTTGTTTTTCAAAGATGAGGCCAAATGACTCACAATGAGATAAGATGGCACCAAAAATGCAGAAAGGATTTCACGTGGCAAACACTTGAAAATTTCCTCATCATCCATCAGGCTACTTTGGAGGGAGCAATGAAAGACATGAATAAACTTCTCTTTAGAGCTACAGCAATGCTTTATGGCCACTGTGTTAAGAAAGAGGCAGACTGCTAAGGGCATGTGTGCAGAAGCTGGAGGGACGGACCTGAACACGCTGGATTCTCTCTCCGGGACCCTGCCCAGCCCAGGGTCATGTTCCGCTGACAGTCACTTAACATCTGGATTTCCACTCCCTTTTCTAATTTGACTCTCTCTGGATAGTCTGTTTCTCCTCCTATTCTCCACTGTGCCCTGAACACTGCCACCAGGTAAAATGATGCTTTTTACGATTCCGCCTCCAGTTCAAGACACTTCCTTGAAACTTCTTTCCTTACAGATTAACAGAATAAACTTGGAGCTCAGGGCCATCCATCATCTCCCCACCAAATTGCTTACATCTATCTCTCCCAGCCCTGCCTAATATATACTCCTGTCTATGGTGAGACAGGCTATTTATATCCCACAACAGGCTTGATTCTTTTATATTATCTTTTTTTTTTTTTGCCCAAAACAGTTTCCTCGTTTTCAACTGACCATCTAGAAAGCTATTTTGTATGTAGTATACTTCCTATTACAAAACCTAAAAGTCTTCCAAAATTAGCTCAACTGACTGCACTCACTCCTTGTCACTGTAAGCCTTGCCATCTGTATCTGCCATTGCCATCATAACTAGCGTCCTACATTGCTGTCTTATGTATACACATACTACCTCTCCAATGGAACTGTGATCTCTGAAAGCAGTCAATCCTTGTATAGTTCTTAGCAACTGAGCATAGTTATTTGGACATCAAAGACAAGGCATGTCGGTTTCTTAATAGTTGAAAAGGAAAGTTGCTGTTACCACATCATGATCCAGTTACAAACTATGTGCTGTCCAGACTTTAAAAACGGCCCCCACACCTCCTGAAAATGTGTCTCCTCACGGCATCCACCCTTAGGCCAAAAACTAATCCTTTAAACGCTGCAAATGAGCTCGGATTCTAATGTCCATTTCTAAGTCTGCAATACTGAAATGCTGTGTGGCTAAAAATCAATACCATAGAATTTGTGGCAAGACAGAAGTAGCCACAACTAGAGGTCTGCTAAATGTTGTGGTTTCAAATATACTGTCGTGAGTCTTACATGCTATTATCATTCCATCAGCTTATACATCAGATGGCCGTAAATTGTACATCAAACCAAAGTCAAGGAGAGATGGCAAGGCTGAGAATAGTTTCTGGATTTTCTTATTGACTGGTAATCTTAGACAAATCACTTAACCCTTCTAACTTAGTCCTATACCTAAAAATAAGAATAACAATGCAACCCTCTCCTACACCACGAGGTGGTTATAAGCATCACATGAGGCCATGTGTTTAAGAGGTGTTTATATAGAAAGGGAACGTACTTCCTTTCACTGCCAAGATTGATTAAAAGGAACTTCTTTCACCACCTTGCTGAGAAAGTCTTCTGGTGTCTAATAAGTGACTAAGAGATGCTCTAGTCAATGGTATAGGCTGAGTGCACTCAGCCCTCCCTCTCTACTGAAAATTGGCTCCTGATTTCAGGAGGAAAACAGATGCAATCCACTTTGGGACTGGCAGCCAGGCTGATAAACAAACAAGGCCAATCAAAACTGGGTCACTGGACATTATGCTTATGAGAACTGTGTCAGGTCCCTTGGAAATGAGCCTGGTGGTAATCAGCTGGCTCGGTGCTTTGTTTTGGATTCCAGTCTGGCAGAGTCACAGCAACCCTGGCTTCAGGATCATCATCTAACACAGAGACATAAATAGAACCACACCAGAGCCTTCAGAAACCCAGTTCCCCAGACCACCTGCTGTGAGAAGATTCTGGCCAGGTTCTCAGCATGGCAAAATGAACCAGATTCCAAATTACCCACTTTCAAATACTGGCCCGAATCTGCTATTATGGTACCAAACAGATGCCCTGACTGAATTTTAACTGACTCTATGATTTTGAAGGGCTATTTTGCTCGACATTATCAAAGAGGAAAGTAGGGGGGTGAGGCCAGATGCTTTGAATCCAACTGACTTCAGAATTAAAAATACCAAAAACATTGAGGGAAAGGTCATTTCTTTTTTTTCTTTCTTTTGTTCTTTGGGCTTTTTCAATCAAATGGAGGCTTTGGAATGAAGTTTAAACAATGTTTATTTTGAGCCACTAAAGCTTTGTTGCCTTCTGATTTCCTCTGCAATCTGGGGCATGTACCAAATGGCACTCAGTTTTACAGCCTTGGCTGAAACTAGGAAAAAAGGGTTTTACTTAAAATGACTTGAATTTATTTTAATGTTTGATTTAAGCCAATGAAAGAATTGATACTTCTCTTGTCTCCAAAAGTTCAAACAATAAAACAAGCCTCTCTATATCCACTAGCATGTCCAAGGCTCATAAAATATTACACCCATGGGAAGTATAAAACAAGACTAATTCAATTTGCCACCCTTGATAATTACCTTAAAACAGAGAACTGCAAACACGTTGGTGCAAATAGTCTCTGTGCTTTTTGAAAAGAATATGCACTTTTACACATTTTTATTTCAACTCTGAAATGTTTATCGTAAATTTAATTAAATGCAATGTTCATAATTTCTAGGAAAATAATATCAGAATTTTAAAATAAAACTGTTAGACCACTCCTACATACATATTCCATGGGATTTGGTACTCACTAATGCTAATAGAAATTATTCCACTTTGACTTTGCTGGAAGATCTGAGTTGATTGTGGTGTTTCAACACAACCACTTCCAACCCACCAAAACAACCATAACATTTGAGCCTCCTACCACCAAAGCTCATAACCAAGCCCTTCAGTGGACCCAGGTACAGACCACACCAACCTAACTGAAAACTCTATTCTGATCAATAAAATAGTGGCATTTATTTTAACTGACTATCTACTGACTTATAAACTATTTCTGTCTTAACTCAAGTGCAGGCTTTAATCTTTAGCAAAAAAGCATTATGGCCCAACCCACTAGTACATAAAAATCATTAGCTTTTTTTCCCATGACCAATTTTTCGGACCAGTTTTCCACTGATATGTGCAACCTTGCCTGCCAATGTGAATCCTCAGAAATTAGGCTATCTTGCTAATATGCCTTTTCCTTAGTTTCATCACAGTGTAAAAATCCTGGCATAATATTCTATCAAGTTTGTGAAAAACTAGGATTTAATCTAATCTTCCTAAATTTCCTGCACTTATTTTAATGGTCTTAAGCTAAAATTATTATAAACTTTTAATATTTTAAAAAATCCATATAAATTGGATTATAATAAACAATGTCTTTATAAATTGAATTATAGTATGCAAAATCTTTATATCTTCTGATGATGGTGCAAATTATGTAACTCTACAAAGTTATCTTATTAACATTATCTTTGGAAAGTCTAAATTCTTATCTCTTTGTTTAATTACAACACATGTTATGACACTAATTAAAGGCTCTGAAAATTTGTCAATTCTTTATTGCCCATAATACACCCTTGCTCTAGGGGAATCCCTGACATCTACCCCAAATTGACACTTTATGATTCTCCAATGCAGCATTTCTGTTTTCTCCATTCTAATGCGGTTGGCAATTAACAATGTATTAATCAGAGCCAATCAGTCTTACTGTCCTCAGATGGTTTCTTCTTTTTCTATTCATTTATCTGAAGCCTCCTGCTACCATTTACATATTATGCATTCAGTCTTCTAGGGAAAAGAAACAAAAAATTTAGGGCACAGCTTTTCAGTACAAGTTAACACCATTATCACAAATGTGTCAGACTGCCCAGAAAGACTAAGATGATTTCTAGGAGTTTTCATTTCCGCAGCAACTGACTTCATGGAAGCAGACAGCAAAATCCAAGGCCTTGGCATTAAGGTGAACACCTACAACAATGGCTATTGGTTTATATTTTAATTTATGTATTAGCTATTTTTAGCTGTGATATTTATATTCCATATTTTTATGACCATTCTGATTCTAGCACGAAAATGTTTTATACAGATAGTGTTATATTCAATAAGGGTAAAATTGTACACAAATTTAGCCATTGGGTATATATTTTGTCCCAGAATAGCAGGAAGTTTCCTTATGTGTATTTTCTTATTTTTTTTTACCATTCTTTTCCTTTTATTAAGTTATATATACATAGATCATGAATACATTTATGCCTTTGTGGGATTCGATGTGTTGATTTTTTGTACAAATTAGAGTGCTTACATCCAACTAATCAACATAGCTTTCACCTCATTTACTTAATCACTGTGTTAAGACATTTCTATTCTATACTTGATAGACTTGATCCATACCCTTGCAATATGCTCCATAGGTGTGGTCCCACCACTAACCCTCCCTCTATCACACCACCCTCTCCCCTCCAATCCCCCTGCAGTCTCTCCAAGAATTTTTATAGATTCATGTCTTGATGCAAACTAAAACTACTCTGAGATATCATCTAACTCCAGTAAGAGTAGGCCACATCAGGCTTAGAGCCCATAGCACAGTGGTTACAGTGCCAGCCATACACACCAAGGGTAGCATGTTTGAACCCGGCCCGGACCAGCTAAACAAATGCAACAAAAAATAGCCAGGCACTGTGATGGGCACCTGTGCTCACAGCCTCTTGGGAGGCTGAAGCAAGAGATCGCTTAAGCCCAAGAGTTTGAGGTTGCTGTGAGTTGTGATGCCACGACATACCACTGAGGGCAACAAACTGAGACTCTGTCTCAAAAAAAAAAAAAAGAAAGAAAGAAAGAAAGAAGATTCATCTAAAAAAAAAAAAAAAAAGAGCAGGGCACATCACAAAAATCCCAAAACTACAGATGTTGGTGTGAATGTAGAGAAAAGGGAACACTTCTGCACTGCTATGGGAATGTAAGCTAGTATGTTCCTTTTGGAAAGAAGTTTGGAGAACATTCAGGGATCTAAAAGTAGACCTGCTGTGTTTGATCCTGCAATTTCTCTACTAGGTGTATATCCAAAAGACCAAAAATCACTCTGCAACAAAGATATTTGCACCAGATTGTTCATTGTAGCTCAAATCATAATTGCCAAGTCATGTGTATTTTCTTAAAATACTAACTCATGCAACTAGCTACAATTACAATTGTTCATAATGAAAATTAAGTTCTACCTCTAACTGAGTCATAATAAACAAACTCACCAATAAAAATTATCATTTTAATGCTAATAATATTCACCAAGCATGTTTTTCTTAAGAAAGAAACAAGACTAGTCAAAATAGTACAATTTTTTTAAAAGATAAGATTGACATTAACATAGTTACCAACTACACATCATGAGATCTCTTCAGTGAAGCCATTTAATATGTAACTTGGTGATCGCATGATGTTACTAAAAATAAATGACCCTTAATTGATTGAGGAAAATGATCTTTTGGTGACAGCACTGTCTACAACACTTTCTTTTTGTGAAAAATTCAGCAACTTTGCCACACTAGCTGCCAGAAAACTGAAAAACAAAAAGAGACTTTGAAACTTGAAAAAATTACTCAGAGTGTGCCCTTACTGGCTTTATGAATTTACTTCAACATGATGGCAGCATGTAAGGTATTTCTTAGAGGGAAAAAGGAGTCTACTATCTAAACTTAGTTGTAAATTCACATTTGGGTTTTTTCCTGCATCCACTCATCCCAGTAGGATCACCAATGGCCTAACAGTCTTTTCATAGCCATGTGCCTTGTGAGGGTAGGGGAAGAGGCCACTTAGAGAGGAAATACTACATCTCAAAGAGTGAGCTACAGGACCCCACCAGTACGCACTAGAAGGACTAGTGTGTTGGAGAGCAGGGCCAGGATAAACTGGGACAGAATCTAGAGCTGGATAAAGGAGAGTTCCTCATTGTAAGAACACTCATCTATAATAGAGGTTTAACACAGTATCAAGAATCCTAGTAGATGATGCTAATACAAGGATGGCTTTTGAAAATGTGAGGAAAGAAATGATCCACATTAAGTGAAGTAGAAATATCTGCACTCCTGTGACTGAGGAAGCAGCAAACAAAATCTCAGAAAAAAAGCATGCTAGATTTGCTACAGGGGATAGAGCTGAAAAGCCCATCAATTGACTGTGATCTGCAAGAGGCCCAAAGGACCCTCCACTTACCAAAGCAAAAAGAAATCTGCTAGTGAAGAATGGAACTATCACTGTTGAGCAGTCCAGAGGTGGCTGCCCTCTGTAGGTTACCCTGATGGTAGGGAATGAGCATGAACCACATGACAATATTTGACCATCAAAGCAAAGTAAGCACACTTATTATAAGATTGATGCTGTAGCCAAGGGAGCTTGACCTAGAGAGCCACAGAAATGATTAACATAGCATGAAATCCCAAGAAGCAAGATAGATTATCAGATAAAAGGAGTTCTGAGTACTGCTCTATTGGTGCAACCAAAAGAAATAGAGAAACATAAAATAGATGACCAAGAGAGGAGGGCAGATGCTCCAATAAGAAGTTATACTTTTGCCCTGTTTCTCAGCCAAAGCCAGTTTCCAAAGATAGAACCCACTTGCTGAAGGAGAAGAAGAGTTGCCAGGAGAAGAATCTTGCAACACCACAGCAACATTTCCCCAGTCTCTAACCAGTAAAAGTACCTACACTCATTTAGTTAAGTGGCTGTACGCTGATGATTGAGAAATGCCCACATGTTTTAAAAACCTCTGGACAAGTGTTCAGGTTGTCATGTATACCCTGGGAACAAAGTGGCATCACAGTCCCCTATTAGAGTAAGAATATATGGGGCCCAGCTAAGAAAACAGAGTTCTGAATTGAGCTGATTTTTAGAGGCTACTGACTTCACTGACCCATCAGGGTTAATTTTCCTGGTCCTCAATTGCATAAAGGGGGTGAACATACTTGGAAATTGAAAGAGCCCCAACACTGGTTTCTTAGCCTACTGTTTAAGAGCTAACATAGAGAGGAAGCCCAAGGGAAATCCTCAAACCCTTTTAGCCGTATGTAACACAAAATCAAGTCATATTCTCAGAAGTAATGGGCATTAGATCATAGCACTATTAATTTTCAAAGTTATGAGAATGATATTGTGTTTATGTTTCTAAAAATTATCTGTTTAAGTGCCAACCAAGACTAAATGAACCATCTATGAAAAACTCATAAATCAAAAAGGAACAAATAACCCCATCAAAGGGGAGACAAAAGGCACAAGCTGATGTTTATTACAAGAATAGACAACTGACCAACAACTATATTTTTTAAAAAAGTCTCAACATCACTGATCATCAGGGAAATACAAGTTAAAACCACAGTGAGATACCATCCTACCCCTGTTGATGGTGGCCATTATTGCCCTAAATAATCTTTACATACAAGACACTGCTGGACAGGCCTGGAGGGGCAGGATGAGCCTGTATGTCACCATGTGGAGTTTTTTATTCACATACAAGGCCTTCTGTATAGACAAAGTTAAGAAACTGGATCCTCGAAAGACCATGGTCCCATCAAGGGCCCAGTGGATGAAGTACACTTAGTCATGCACTTAGTAAAGTACTGACTAGCTATAAATTCACTCTAAAATAAGAATACTTTAAAGATATAAACACTTTACGATAAGGGGATATTGTATACCTTTGTAACCTATGTATAAAAATCTGTTCAGCCTATATTATGATGAGTAATAATATTTATTTATATAATTTTACTGTGAGAATACAAAAGTAACAATAGGAAACAGAAGGGTAGGACAGCTCTTTGAGGAGATATCCTCACTGTTCTCCAGAATTGTTGACTTTTCTGTAAATAAAAGTGAAACTGTGGATCTCTCATCCACTTCTATGTTGGTGGGCTTGGGTGACAGGAAGAGTGACACCTTGGTCCAGCAACACTATCAGAATGGCCATTCCTAATAAGTCAAAAGATAACAGATATTGGTGCAGATGTGGCAGAAAGGCAATGCTTACATGCTTTTGGTGGGAATATAAAATAGTACAGAGATTCTTCAAAGAACTAAAAGTAGACCTATGGTGCAATCCAGCAATCCCACTACTGGGGATCTACCCAAAGGAAAAGAAGTCATATCAGAAAGACACCTGTACTTTAGTGTTTTTTTGAAGCACAATTCACAATTGCAAAGATATGGAATCAACCTAAGTGCCCATCAACTGATGAGTAAACAAAGAAAATGCAGTGTATATGTATGGATGGATGTGTATACACACACACCCATGGCATTATACTCAGCTATAAAATGGAATTAAATGATCTCTTTTGCAGCAACGTGGATGGAAGTAGAGACCATTATCCTACGTGTAGTATCTCAGCAATGAAAAAACAAATACCACAAGCTCTCACTCTTAAGTGGGAGATAAAGCTCACAAAGTCATGCAATGGACATTGGAAATCAAGAAGGGGGGAGAATGATGAGGGCGCTCAGGGATGACAAATTACCCACTGGGTATAATATACCATATTCTGGGTATAGTGATTCTGGGTACAATGAAAGCCCTCACTTAAGCATTATATAATCCATCCATGCAACAAAAAACACTTATAACCCCTAAATCTATTGAAATGAGAAAATGATGATTTTTGCCCAGAAATAATTATCAAAAAGCCAAATAAAAAATACCATTATACATACACACACACACACATACATATACATATATATATATACATATACATATATATGTGTGTGTGTGTGTGTATATATATATATATATTTTTTTTTAAGACTAAAAGAAAAAAAAGAAAATACTAAAAGAGAAAGGTGATGGACCCCAGCATATCTCCATTAAGTCACTAGTTGAGATACCACAACATCAGACAGACAGTGGAGGATGATGCTAAACTGTCACAAATTCAACCCAGTGGGCTCCAATTGCCTCCTTTTGTGCCAAACTTGAGATCTTTCAGTTTTGAATATATGGCGCATGAGTGGCCAATGATTTACCAAATTCTTTTCCATCCCTCTCTGAAAGCCAAAACTGCTTGCCTTTGCTTATAGTTAACAGTATATCTCCATAGAATTTTTCTGGGGCCTTCAATTCTTCTGAACATTGTACAAACGCACTGCAAAGGGAGCTGACCGTCCTGCAGAGCATCACTTGGTGCACATATCAACGATGTGTGTCTAAGGGGATGCGCACGCAGTGCCAGGTGCCTCACAGGTCGTGGGGAGACACAGGTGGGAAGACAAGCCCTGTGAGGACCCAGAGGTCTCACATTCAGCGAAGTTCCTAGGGTTCAGGGGTCAGTCGAAGGCATGCCAGAACATCCTGCCCAATCTTCAGAACAAATAATTCTATTTCACAATTTCCACCACTAAGAATGAGGCACAACACTTGATAGGCTTTTCTGGGTTCTGGAGGCAGGAAACCCCACACTCAGGAATACTACCTTAATCCATTTATTGAATAACATTAAAGGCTGCCAGCTTAGAGTAGGGCTCAGAGCAGGAAACAGGCCTGCACCAGGTCCAGTCCCCAGTAAAACTAGCCCAGTCACTAATGCTGGAGGCTGGTGGTTCTCAAAGAAGCCACTCTTCCATCTTCAGTAATTACCCTAAGCCTATAGAGTCACCTCAGCCAAGAAGAGCTCTCACCTAGTGATGGGCCAAGGCAGGGCAGCTCTGAAGTGTAGACCCCTGTGGGATCTGAGGCTGAGGCCTCTGTTGTGGCCACGCTGCGGTTCAACTACACCTCTACCCAGTCCTAGCACCTGCACTCCCTCAGATCACCATCCTGAGATCTCTCATCAAACTTCCAGCATACAAATCTCAGTCTCAGAGTCTGTGTCTTGGAAATCCTGAGCTAAAATAGTGGTTTGGATCTGACAATATGATTGTACACCTGTCCTTTCATGAAAGAGGACCATGAGAAAGGAACCATTTTCCACGTAAAGGGAAAAATCTCCTTCCAACATTAGCACTTGCCTGGTAGACATCAAAATAGAACACTGTACTTTACCACTATTGCTTTTAGCCCACTGAAATGGATAAAGAATTTGGAATCATTACACCTGTGTACTAGACCCTCGCCAGAGTAACTGAAGAGACTTTCCTGACTCAGGTGTTCTTTGAGACTCACCTCACTTGTTTAATCAATTTTGTGGATGTGCATTTGAATTAATTCCATCTCACAGAGAATAAAAGCTGCAATTATTAACCAGGGGGACCCTGATTTTTCACTTCTCAGCTAATACTCAGAGTGCATTTCTCTGTCTAGATTGTAAGGCTTTTTTTTTTCTGACATCAATATTCCAAATGCCTGAACTCCTAAGTTTTTATACCTAGGGCAAAGATATGAAATACATTTTTTCCTTATAACCTGACTAAACAAAGCCAATTTGGAAAGGAGGGAAGCACCGGGGCTCACACATGTTCAGCTGATGAGTGATCATTCCCCAAAGTCCCAGGGTAGCATTTTCCATTATCTTTACACCTTATAATCCCTTTCAATATCCATATAACATCCAAACTGAACCCTCATGGTGTATTTTTAATCATTTTGACATTTTTCTTTACAAACGCTATTAAGCGCGTATTTTTTGATGTGTATATTTTATCCATTGCACTGTAAGTTCATTTTTCATGAGTTTTTAACGACATTCACTACAAATAAAGACTTTTTAAATTTAATAAGTGTTCCATGACGTTTAATTTGCTTAAACTAATATATATGACAATATACATGATTTTTCTGACAAATAATTCATAATGCTATGGCATGTTTTGCTAGAGAACTAAAAGATGTCAAAAATGTAGCCCACAGTTGAACCATGTATTACAGGCTGAACATCCCTAATTTGAAAATCCAAAATGCTCCAAAATTAAAAACTTTATGAGTGCCAGCATGATGCCACAAATGTAAAATTCCATATTTGACCTCATGTGATGAGTCAGAGTTAAACATTTTCACACTCAAAGGTATTTGAAATATTGTATAACATTACCTTGAGGCTACATGTACAAGGTGTATGTAACACATAAATGAATTTCATGTTTAGACTTGGGTACCATCCCCAAGATATCTTACAATGTGTATACAAATATTCCAAAATCTAAAAAAATATTCAAGCTCCGAAACTCTTATGGTCCCAAGGATTTCAAATAAAAAAGACTCAATCTGTACTGCATTAAAAACTGCTTTCAAAATTTGAGGCTTAAAATTTTTGTATTTCGAGTTTCAAAAAGTCAGCTGGTTTGTTTTTATCTTGTACATATGTTTCTCACTGAAGAAAAAAAAGATAAGCTTTCAAGTTGTAGTTTACAAGCATATTTCCACAATCACCATATTGCTAGATTTAGAAGCTTGGTTGCCTTAGAAAATGAAGGGTCAATTAGTCATAATCATTCTTTTCTTATCATATTGATTTTTAAAAGTACTATGGACAACTTGGGATTTGATATAAATTTTGTTTGTTGGAAGAAATGCAATGTGAAGACTTAGTGAAGATCAGTCAGTGACCCATTTGCAGAGTCAGCATCTCCAGTTTTTGCCTCTAACCGTTGACTCAACACAGGTTAGCATTAAACAGTATGTGGTAGATCGATCCCATCAGCTTCTCACTTTCCATCTTCCTCTATCCAATTCCTATTGCAAAGAGTGGCCCTTTATAGATTATTTCAAAGAATCCCTTGTGTTCTGGTTTCTTTTAGTTTGGCCACTAAGGTCTAAAGTTAAGTGAAACTGGAATATTTATTTCTGGCAGGTAGGTTGCCTCAGAATGGCTATCTTGGTCTTGTAACTAAAGGTTGCAGCTCTTACCAAGGGGTCCTCATCACCCCTCTGCCTCTTCCAACCCGGGTTGGCCATGGCTTCCTCCCATTTCGAGTCTCATGTTCTTCACAATCTCATGAGCTCCCTACCCTGTGCTTACACATTTTAAATATTCTCGTTATTAAACTCTCCTCAGAGTACATAATTTGAGTGTGAATGTTTATTTCTTTCCTGCCTGAACTCTGACTCTGACATAATATAGGACTGTGAATGACAAAACCATAAAACTGCCAAACGGTGATAAACTCGGCAGCTGGAGGTATTCTGCTGGTGTTAGAGGAACCGAGAGACTGACTCATGAGTGCCTCATCTGATGTTTGTTAGATGCCACACACGCTCAGCCAGCTCATGAGAAAATTAGTCCAAATATTTATTTTATTGTTTATTTTAAACATAGAAATTGGAACCACAAACACTCCTTAAGCATAAGCACTCTCTAAAAATCCCAGTCTGCAAATCACCAGTTTGGGGAACAAAAAAAAAGTAATGTTAAGGAACATGATTACTTTTCACCCCAGCCCAATGAGTAAATTCTGGAATAATTTGTTTGGGGAAGGTATGGTGGGGAAGGATCAGATAAAGTCTATGAATATATAATACTGTACAACTCTGCTGATGAAAATTATGTATAGCTTCAAGGTTTGGAGTGAATTTTCAATCACTTAACCTGGAAATAGGAATAGAGATATTAGCTTTCCTTTAGTCCAGTGTTGAAGCTGACCATGCCCATATGAGACCAGAAGAGGGAATGCAACGTGTCACTAGGGAACACTTATTCCAAAACATATGATGTTTGTTGATTTTCCAACTCCTTTATGGTTTGAATTGTTGTGGGGGTGCCACTTAGGTTCCTGTGAAGATATTTTTCCAAAGGGAAGACACTGTTCATACAGATTCTTCCTACTTTTCACATGACCCCAATTTGGCTGCACCTGCCAATTTTATCTCGTCTCTCTTCCATGCATACCCCCAACCCAGGGAAAATCACAGGTAGTCTACAATCCACAAAGTAAGAGAAAATCCACACATCCCAAAGCAACACCACCGAAGACAGAGGTGGATAGACTGAACAGAGAAAGGTCGTTTGAGAGTAGAGGTCTGACCTTCCTTGCCCCCAGCTGTGTAAAGTGGCTGGTAAGAATCTTCTCACTTTCCTTTCCTCCTTGTCTACTTATTTTTACTTCATCCCCCTTTCAACCTGTTTTTTCCATTCTCTGTACAGTAAAAATGGAACCAATTGACAGCCACTGGTTGAACAGGAGGAGAGAATGCAATAATAATGGGGGACCACGCCCTTGAGGCTAACGTGTATATCCTTCCAGAGAGGAACCTGGTAACCAATGGCTCCAGCATGATATTTTCTTTCCAAGCACTGGGAAAAATAGCACAATTAATGAAAATTGTTTCCAAGTCTCTTTCTCCCTCTACTACCCCACCTCAGGGCAGCCCATATTTCCTTGCATCACTTTATTGTCAGAAATGCTGTAATGGTCAACTCACACCAGCAATTGACACAAAGAAATCACATGAATAAATAAACAAATTGATAATTAATTGATGAGGAACATATTCTCCCAAATTATCTTTCTCTCCACCAAATCACAACTTCCCCCTTTACTAATACCTATCAGCTTACTGTTAATATCATTTAAAAAAAAAATCTTTATAATGTGATTTACTATGGAAGGCAGGCAGTAATGTGCATTTTTGCACATTTACTCTGTACCCAGTAAAAAAAACCCTGAGACCAGGGCTGCACTATCTTGAGCTGCATGTTTACCCTGTTGCTGTACCCAACCAAAAAAACTGAGAAGCAGGACCAGAGCTACACTGTCTTGAGCTGCCAATAGGCAAGAAAGACAGTGTATGCCTCCTCAGGCTCTCAGGCCTTGATGTACTAAGTTTGTGAGAAAGTCTCATGTTTTCTCCAGCGGCATCTCCCCTGTCGGACATCATCCCAGGTTGGGGTCTCCAGGAGACCCAATCAGTTTAACGGTCCCAGGGGAGCCTGGCATCCCTGAAGTAGATCTTTGCACATTGGAAAAAGCTATCACCCAAATATCATAGATCTGTATCATATGGAATCTGTGGAGTTTAATAACAGACATCCATAACACCCCCACCATTTGCCTTGACTCACTCTTCCAAGAGTCATTGCATCACGGGGTGTCTGTAACCATTCACAGTGACAGGGGAGGTCGATATCGATGACCTCAAAGAGGACATCTTTTCCCAGGAACTGGATAATGTCCCAAGAAAGCAACATATTTCTAGCTGCTGCCTGTGTTCTTCTAAACAGTTGTGCTCAACCATAGCTATGTTATCAGCAAAAGCAGTTTGTTCGGCAATCCATTGATTACCTGCTACAATCAAATCAGTATGACAGGTCAGGAGTCCTCAACAAAATCGGAAAACTTATGTTTTCAAAAATCAACAATCAATGAAATTCACTATGAAAATGAATCTCTCTTAAAATGTGATAAATCCTTTCATTAAGACCGCTGCCTCCTGCAGTGAGTTCTACAACAACTAAAATACCTCCTGAGCCAAGGGGTCTGGGGAAGTAAGATCTCTGAGAAAGAGAATAACATGTCGAACCCTGGATTTGGGGACAGGACTCATGGACCTCAGGGGCTTTAGAAGACCTGACGTGCTTCCCAGGGTGGCCAGAGGTGGCTGGGCTCTTACCTTACCACACTGCTTACATTTCCCCTCCTGCCGGCGCCTGTGCACCCAGTGATGACGCACAAAATTCTGTGGGGAAACGAAATTAAAAAAACGTGTTTTAGTTTGTCATTCTCAAAATTCATTTGTAAGATTTGAAGACTATAGACTTATATAAACCACAATTTAAACCCACATAAGCACAAAACCGAAAACACGTAGGTATCACTTGTCTAATAATAAAACATAATTCCACTTGGACAAATGAAGTTAATTCTCTATTCCCAGGAATCTTTGACAGTTGTAGATCCCTCGCATCATGCCCTCCCCTCTGTGTCTTCCTAGCGGCCAGTGGTCGTGCCCGTTTGCCATTACTCTGCTTTCTAACTCATCAAACACAGTGCAGATTTGTAAACATGCCAGAGGACCTTGGGCCAGGAGGTAACTGAGGCAGGTACAAGAAATGTGCAAAAAGAAGTGGAAAAAGTGAAGGAGAGAAGCTGAAATAATAATATCCAATTTAATTTACCAAATAAGTATTTAGTGTTTTGTCTGTGGCAGGCAAGCACTGCACTAAACCTAGCTGTAGAACTTACAGAAATCAAATTCTCAGATAAAAATAGATCTCCCAATCCAGGACACAGACTTGGGAATTTTTCACCAGATATAGTGAAGCAAGGGAAAAGCTACATAAAAGAGATGTCAGAGTCAAGGGACAAGGGCTCATCAGTGATGCTTTTGCAGTGATACCGTGTTCCAGGCTGTCCTTGGGCACCTTGAACTAGATCAGCTTTTGAGGTCTATTCTTGTCTGAAATGTAGGAAATGCAGAAAGTCCTTTTCCTCCCAAGCAGACATGCAGTCCTGGGGCAGACAGCCCAGTAGCGCCATTCACCACTAGTGCTCAGGATACATCATGCGGACGCTGTCCTCAGGACTCACAACGCAGGCAAACCCAGACCACTTACAAACAACTCCTTCCTCGTAGACTGGTACACTCAAAATACTTCCTCATTTTTTTTCTCTTGCTCTCTTCTGAGAAAACACGCTTTATCTGATACTATTAATGACATGTCCATAGCAGGATCTAGGCATAATCCATATTCTCCCTTTGAAAGGTCATTTTATATGTGTATTCAGTCACTCAACAAATACTTACAAAGTGCCTACAACATGCCAGGAGGCACTCTTCTCAGTACAGACAGAGAAAACAGATCAGTGTTGAGGAGGGAAAGAAAATGTTACGTGGAGACATGAAATTCAAAGTGACAAGAATACCACTAATAAGCATTAGCGTTATCACTACCAAAATGCCACCTCTATTTCTCTTAATAATGTCAAGTCAATTTAAACTAAAGCCAAACAAAGACCCTGGAGGAATAGTGGTCATTTAACTATAATAAGATATAAAGAAGCATAATGATCCTGCAAATTAGTCTAATTTTTGTCTTGCTTTTCCCACTACCATGGTTTAATAAAACAAAGACACTATCTTATATTGTGCTCAGAAAGAAGCTAATAATAATGACTAACACTTATTGAGTACTATCTGTGTACCAGGCAGTTTAAAAAAATATTACAAGTAATATTTTACACGTAATCATTCTTTTAATCTTCATGAGAATTTTCATGAATAGAGATGCTATTTATTTGGAATGTATCAGTGAAGTCCCATGAAGTATTAAAATACTGAAATATTTCTATATGGATGAGTACATTGCAGTTGAGTGTCCCTGCCATCTCCCTGGCCTCTCCTCTGCTGCCACAGAACCACCCAACCCTAACCCCAACCCTAGCCCAACACACCCACTCAACACTGGAGACTGTTTCCATCTCCTAATTATTAAGCAATTGGAATGCTAATTTCTGGTGTGATAGGTCTCCAGAATCTTGCTCCAATGAGCTTTTTATTTTTATATTAAGCAAATCATGTTACCTAGGCAGCTCTACTGGCCGTCCCAAAGAACTGCTGAGCACACCTGGAGGTGCTGATCTGTGTGGTCTTAAAAATCAATATGAAATGACGTGAATAGAAAAAAAATCAATATGGACAGTGGTGGTTCCTGTAGTTGGCTGTGGCTTTCAAGACAATGACAATAGCTCTGGGACCCTGCCCTGTTATCAGTGTCCATCCCAACAGTTCAGTGTAAAAACTCTACTGAGGATGGAGATACGAAACCGTCCACCTCTCCACTTGGCAGCTGAGCGTACTGCTGACGCCTCCAGCCCCCACCTGCTCAGGTGACAGAGAAGAACATTAGCCCACTGCCTACCTAAGGATGAGGGTCAGGGAGGACTGGAGACACTGGCCAACTGCAGGAGAATCCCATTCACACTACCATAGGGCACATTATCAGGGGGTGGATGTGAATCATCCTCATTTTACAGATGAGGACACTAAAGCAGAGAGATCTTACTCGAAATGTAAAGATCAAGGTGAATGTTTGAACCCTGACCAGCTGGCAGCAGAGTTTGGGCTCCTACTGTGTTGCTGTGCCTCTCCTCTGCTCTGGAATATTAGGCTCAAGTTACTTCAATATGACACATGAATAAATGATTTCAGTGACAGTCAGTAGTGGTAATATTGAATCTATAAAAATGTCACACAGTATTATAAAGGAGAGAGAAAAATTAATATAATTGCTGTTAGTTTAGCAGAGTCTGAGGGGAAATGAACAATATCATTGATGTTAAGAGAAATTTTGTACTTACTGAGATTATAAGTCACCTAATGACTATCAATTTAAGGGGAAAAATGCTGGAAGAATTTGATGCAATTACCTATGTGAAATCATGGCTGACTCATGGGATCATTTAGCAAGTGACAGCTCTATTCAAAAGATGAAATCAACAATTTGCAAAATCAACAATTATTTAGAAATTATAAGGCTGACTCAATCATTTCTCACTGCAACATACAGTAGTCTTTCCCTGTTCACCGGGGATACGTTCCAAGCCCTCCAAGTCATTGGAAATGACTGAAACCAAAGTACAGGCAGGCCCCAAGTTACAAACTAGATGGGTTCTGTAGGTTTGTTCTTAAGCTGAGTGTGTATGTAAGTGGAAACAGGTACATTTCCCTATTACCTGTAATAGCCTTTATTTGTAAGTGCGAGTTGTATGTAAGTCAGATGTTTATAACTCAGGGACTGCCTGTAGTACTGAACTTTACACATAGTATGTTCTTTAAAATCTGTAACTAAGAGAATTACTAAGTCACTGAGGAACAGGTGGCATCTACAACATGAATGTGCTGGAAAAAGGGGTGGTTCACATCCCAGGGGGGACCAACAGGTCAGCATAAGATTTCATCAGTCTACTTATAAGAGCGTGCAATTTAAAACTTATCAACTATTTATTTATGAAAATTTCCATTTAGTATTTTTGAACTGTGGTTGACCTCAGATGACTGAAACCACAGGAAGTACTTACTGTTTGGTAAGCAGATTTACAATACCATGTAGTTTAGTTCATTTAGGGAATAGAAAAAAAAATTTTCGAATTTGTATTAAATATTAATATGGATGACTATACAAGTTGTAAAATACTTTTGATATTTTCTTTTCTAAAAAATAAATAGGAAGCTACAGCCCTGATTATGTAACTTACACAAAATCACCATTACGAAGGAAACTGAGTGACCGTCTCCAACCTGCACACGGCCTTAGGATTGGAGATGTTCAGGGTCCCTCTACTCAGAATCCTGTATAGGTCTAATATAAATTTATTCTACTTCTGCTTAAACAGAGTTTGAACAAAGCCAACATCCAATAAATTGTGTTTTGAATTGAATGGAATTCTCCACCTAATTTCTTTGACAATCTAGGTAAGTACCATCTGTGGGTCATCGTTTATTGCCATCATAAATAAGAAAAAAATTATTAAAGAATTATTACTGTTTTTTAATTCCTATTTCCAAGGCACTATAATTTTTCACACTATTTTCTTTCAACCATTATTTATGTGTCTCCTAGATTGTTGGGCTAACATTAGACTCAGGAACCTTCCACTGTAAATGCAATTGTCCTTAAGACAGCAAAGCAAGGCCTCTAATACCATCAAATCCTTTTATTGCTCATTGATATTTTCTGAATTATTCATATATAGTGTCAAGTACTGGGTAATTAAAGTTACCAGAAACTGGTACTATTTACAGGTGTTAAAATATTGGCAATACATTATTTTGAGGCCTATATTCAGTATTATTAACAGAAACATGTAAAACAATTGCTCAGTTATTTTAAAACAGGCAATTCAATTCAAAATATTTTTCATAGAGAGCTTGAAATCATAATCTAATCATTTAGCTCTTGACTAAGAAAATGGAGGTCCAAGAAGACTTAACTAAGAGGAGCCCAACAAACATTCATTGAGAAATTGCCATCTGCTGGGCACTGTCCAATGGCAGGCATGGGGACTGGCAGCCCTTGCTCTGGAGATTCTTACCACCTTGTGGAGAAGAAGCAGATGTATAATTTGAACCCAGATCAAAGTAATTCTTTTCTTTTTTTTTTTTTTTTGAGATGGAATCTCACTATGTCACCCTGGGTAGAGTGCTGTGACATCACAGCTCACAGCAACCTCAAACTCCTGGGCTTAAGTGATTCTCTTGCATCAGCCTCCCAAGTAGCTGAGACTACAGGCACCCACCACAATGCCTTGCTATTTTTTGTTGCAGTTGTATAGTTGGCTCGGGCTGGGTTTGAACCCGTCACCCTTGGTGTGTGTGGCTGGTGCCATAACCACTGTGCTATGGGTGCCGAGACAGATCAAACTAATTCTAAAGCAAATATTCTTCTGTTTACATTAAGTAAACTACCTAAATTAGAAGTAATAAGAATTCTTTACTCCTAATTAAGAATCTCAAATAGAACATAGCCAGTCTGTTATAAGTTTCATCTTCAAAATGTCCATTTATTCAGCCATAAAAGAAGATGGAGACGTCACTTTTTTTTTTTTTTGAAACAGAGTTTCATTATGTCATCCTCGGTAGAGTGTTGTGGCATCACAACTCACAGCAACTTCAAATTCTTGGGCTTAAGCAATTCTCTTGCCTCAGCCTCCCAGTAGCTGGGACTAAAGGTGCCCACCACAATAACAGAACACGCTTAACAGAAACATGTTTCATTGTTGTTTAGCAGTCCCTGAATGGGTTTGAACCCACCAGCCCCAGTGCATGTGGCCAGCACCCTCACCACTCATCTATGGACACTGAGCCTTTACATCTTTTGTGTTTACCTGGATGGCACTGAAGAACATTCTCCTTAGTAAAGTATCTCAAGAATGGAAAAACCAGCATCCCATGTGCTGAATTCTAATTTGAAACTAGTAGATGAACAACTATAGGCCCACATGAGGGAAAAACACAATTTAATTCAAGTGGGGAGAAGGAGAAGGGGCTCTCTGAGCTCCTACCTGACAGGTATGATGTAGGGGTATATGGCACACCTCCTACCTAAAGGACTCAAGTACAACTCAGACCTTTCCTAATAAACACAACCAATGTAACTAACACTATGTAGCCTTATCTTAACCTGAAATTTTTTAAAATGTCCTTTAGACCAAGAGTTCATAAATATTTGGGAGGAAATATATAAATGCACATTCACTGATCACATACTCTATGTTTTGTCACAAAGGGTTTAGGACAAATTCCACGAGTGACCTCCCAAAGCTTACACTAAATGAGGAAGACTGTGAGACAGCAGACAGCAACACGTGTGCAGAATCACGACACACACGATGCTCTGAAGGGGTGGAACAAGGGGCTTTGAAAAAGTATAATGTGCCACCTGTGTAAAGGTGGTCATCAGGGAAGACCTCTGGAAAGGACTGATGTTCATGGCTCTGCAAAATTCATATGTTGAAGCTGTAACCCCCAATGTGATGGTGTGAGGAGGTGGGGGCTTTGGGAGGTATAACAGTTAGGTCCCAAGAGCTCTCTTGCCCTCTTTCCTCCCTGTGAAGATACAGTGGGAAGGTGGCAGCCTGCAGCCCGAAAGAGGCCCTCACTAGAGCTGGGGGTTGCCGGCACCTGACCTTAGACTTCCAGCCTCCACCACAGTGAGAAGTAAGTATCTGCTGCTTCTAAGCCACCCAGTCTGTGGTATGTAGTGTGACAGCCTGAACTGACCAAGGCAAGCTCTGAGGGATGGTACCTGAGTGGAGGCCTACCTAGGAGAAATAGTTAGTCATGCGAACAGACTTTGAACACAGCAATAAAATATGCAAACATCCAAAACTGGGACCATCTTGGCATGTGTCTTCAGACCTGCAAGAAAGTCTAGGTGGCAGCCTGATAGGGCTGGTGAGGCAGTCAGGGGCAGGTGACACAGGCCTTTCCATGCAAAGACAAAGGGCTTGGTTTTGCTCTAAGAGCTGTGGAAACCTTTGGAGAATTTTAAGCTAAGAAACGATGTCCTCTAATTTTCCTTTTAAAAGACCGTTCCCTTAAATCAGGAGCGGATGGAAGGGGAAAGTGAGGAATTCCAGAGACGCTCCTGCAGCAGGCAAAGGGGAGAGAGCACAGCACCTCAGTCCAAGGTGCTGGGACACATAGGTAGATCGGAAATGTACTTTATGAATTAAATTCATAGGCCTGGCAAATGAATTAGACGTGAGGAGAACATGAGATAAGTAATCAGTGTGATCTCTCTCCTGGTTTTCTCAACTGAGGAGCTAGATCAACAGTCACCTCATTTCCTGAGGTGGTGGGATGAGAAACCATTTTTATGGTGATGGAAATAGTTCGGGTTTTGATGCACTATATTTGAAAAGTCTGTGACTTCCTCAATGGACGTGTCAAATGGGACTTCAGAAAGTATAGACTGGTAACATAAATCTGGGAGCTGCCAGCCTGCAGGTGGTATTTACAGCCAGGAGTCTGGCTGAGCTCTTCTGACAGGAGTGGACAAAAACAAGAGACACAAACAAAGACTAAGCCCAGAGGGACATCAGAGGTTGGCGGAGCGGCCAGCCAAAGACGGCAGAAAGGGCTACCCGATAAAGAAAGAGGAAGATCAGGAAAAGAGTTGAGAGAAGAGAACATACCACGAAGAAAGGAATATGTGATATTTTGAATATTTTTGAGGGACTAATAAAAAAAGGACAGAAAAATAAATCCCTTATAGATTTGCCCATGAGCAAGACCATAGGCAACATTGATAAAAGCAATTCCAGTAAGTGGATAGAGTAGGAATCAGATAAGAACAGGTTAGAATGACTAGAACATGACGTATGAGACTGTCCCCAATAACACAGGTGGCCTGAGAACCCGGCTCACTTTCTGTAACTTTTCTCAGCACTGTGCTTGGTGTCTCCACTAAATAAAAGTTGGACAAACCAATATAAGTGCCGCCTCCACCTTTACACCTTCACTTACCACTAAAATCCGAATTTCTTACTCACCTGTATATCTTCATGAGCAGATTGTAAGGTCAGGGACTGGTTATTGGATGGAGTTCTGTCTTAGGTTTGATTGATTGATTTACTTAAATTCAAACACTGAGACTTAGAAAGATTAGATGAGGTGCCTAAGATCACACAGAGTCGTGGCTGGTTTTGAAAGCAGACAGTCTGGCTTCAGTGTTCAGACAAATACCAGGTCATTCTGCTGCCCCCTGCACAGCTGACACCCACAAGAACTTCTATCACCCCCTGTCCCCCCCAACTCTCTAGTTCATTCAGTAGGACTTTATCTCTTCAATACATTGCAGAAGAATAAAGTGCAGTGAGCACATGCTGAAGATACTTGGAGATTTTATTGATGTATTAACAATAGTGTGGAATGGAGAGAGATAGGATTTATTTTCTAATGTCTGGTGAATATCTACGCATCTAATGAATCAACGAGAAATCAAAGGTTGCATTTAAAACAGCTCAGAAATACTCACTTCTCTTGGTGATCTTGAGCCTCCTTCTCTAAAGGTTGGTTTACATCTGAAATTAATCTGTCATTTAAAAAGAAACGTATATTAGGCATAAGCATTAAGCAAGACTGAGTTACCCGAAAGAAAATCAAGAATGACAGATATTGAGACTACAAATAAAACTACCAAAGAATAAGGAATAATTAATACTGTCTTGCCCCTTTGAAATCCTCACATTAGATAATCTATAGAAATCTCAAGTGATTTGTGTTTCCAACCCATGGCTTCATTCTCACTGATGAAATTGAAGTATCTTTAAAACACAGTATTTGTGATCACCTATATGGTCTGTCTAACAAGGGTACAAGTGAACTTTTCTAGAACTAGAGTATAAAGGTTTTAACACAATAACTAAGTAAATGACACAAAGTCTATGTTAACCAGGTTGATGAAAATATTTCAAATTGTATATGAAAACACTACACTGCACCCCATGTTTGCATTAATGTATACAGCTATCATTTAATAATAATAAAAAAAACCCACAGTATTTGTAAACCACAAACGTGAAAAAAATGAGATAAGCAAGAGTCAGAGGAAAGATCTGTGGCAAATGAAAGTGTCCAGTTGGGTTTCAGATTTTTAAAGAAGAAAATACAAACCGGACAAATTTTTAATGTTATGATGATCACTCCAACACACCCACAAAATTATTCTTTGTAAAAAGACTCCACAGCACTGCCTTTCCTTTAGTTGGGGGGTCTCCCACTAGGCGCATTTACATCTTCCTTAACTACTTCATAAAATGAATGGAGCACAGGATGAAAGAGGATGTAAATGTGTGGTGTGAGGGGACAAGAAAGAAAATATTAAGATCAAATATTAGGGGTCAGTGTCACAAGATACCAGGTGGCAGCAATTGGTACTGCATCAGTGAAACTGAATGAGCGTCCCAGGGGACTAAATCATTTCAATGCATTTGCACACGGTAGCTCAGGAGATACTTGCACCTGCCTTGGGAACAAGTAAATTCACATAGGTCAGATATATCTGAATGGCACGTCCATAGAGCTTACTGAATTTTTTATTCTAGAGAAAGTATCTTATGGAAGAGCCTATGTGTGAAAAACAAAGTCTGAACAAAGATGTGTAGGAAGAGAATTAGTGTAGACTAGGCTGTGCCCTCTATGTTTATCCAACATCAAATTATAGAAAATTATACTCCAGGAAACAAGAGGGTGAATGACTCTCAGACATTGTATTTCCGTTAATCATCTGGTGATAATGTTGGACTTTCAGCTTTTTAAAGGGCATTGTTTTCAAAAGGTTGGAAGCAGGAATTGACACCTGAGCTTTATAAACTAAACACTTGTAATGTCATAAAAGTGCAGCAGGTGGCACTCTCTTACCTTTTCTAGCTGCTCAATGCAGGCAGTGTGGACCACGATTTTACAGACTGCACACTTCCTCCTGAGAGCGGATTTCTACAACATTCAATTCAAAATACAAGAAAGAAATGTTAGTAGCCTGTTCTGAAGATCACCCTGGTATTAGAAAGGGTATACACAAATAAAGCGAACACTGCAATTATTTCTATTGGTAAGCAAATTCAAAACTTCATCTTAAACATTAAATTATATGACAAACCTCATCAATAGTCTTTTCACTCACCAAGTAACTCCACATCCCCATGATCTAAGGTGGCCTAGATTGTCTCTTCAAAGTATAATAATAATAGCTGCTATAAATATTGGGCACATAAAAAGAACTAAGCTCTTTATTCTATTATTTCCAAGTGTCATGACATAACAATGTAGACATTATTATCCTCTATCTTTAAATATATTTTTACATTTTTATGCAAGTGGTTAAGGGGCAGAGCCAACATCCAAACGCAGGTCTAAGTTCAAAACAAGCATTCTTTCCCTCCTGCTGAAGAGTCTACTTTTCAAAGGAACCAGTTACTTTAGGACCCTATCCTAGGGATAAATCTTCATTAAGCTACTTGGGTCTCTACCCAAATCCTCAGAAAATGAAGATAAATCAAATTTTTACAACAAGGATACAATAATAATATTGGCAAACACAGCAAGAGCAGCTAATAGGAATATGGCACTTGCTCTTACAAGCACTACAAAGGTAATCATTCACTTAACCTTCACTACAATATGAAACAGGTATTATTGTTGTCGTCCCCATTTCACAGATGAGAACACTAAGGCACAGGAAGTAACCTACCCAAGGTCATCTAACTAGGGCACAGCAGGGCCAGGCAGTCTGGCTCCAGAGCTCATGCTTGTAAACGTTACACAATTTAGCCTCTCTGTCAGTATTAGTTTAAATTGACAATAAAAATACTTTAACATTTATCTTTTCTTTAACAATAAAAAATATACTGCAGGGAGAGGGATGAATGGGTGGAATCCAGATTCCATTACTGCTGGTATCATGTAGGATCTAAGCTAGCACTGCTTAGAGCTCTCGGCAGAGGACAGAGTAGAAGGGTCTGTGTGAATAACTCTTGTCTCTTTGAGCACAAAAAGCAAGTTATTATAACAAACCCAATCTGCCCAATATCTATCAAAGCATCCAAATGTAACAGAGCCGGAGTCCCTGTTCTTAAGGAAGACGCTCGTAGAGAGTGCTGGCTCCCTTCCCCTGCAGAAGGACAATTTTGGAGCCAGTTGTAGCAGGTAGACCGTAAGAAATAGGGTATTGCTGTTGCCAGAGGAGACTGGAAGAGCTGTGAACAACCACCTTGGAAGGGACAGAATCCAGAAAGAAACGACAGTCTCCTGTGTCTTTGATGACTTCACTCCGTCAACATGGCGTATTTACACAGCGGTATGAGCCACCAGCAAAACACCTAAACCCGCACTACTGCAGCAAGGAGCTCTGTGGGAAGGGTCCGCTGACTGCGGTTTATTTACTCTGCCTGCAGACGCCTTAGTTACTCTTGGATTTCCTCCTCCTGAAGAAAGAACATGGTCCAGCACATTAAGTAAGGTTGACGGCTCATTCTGCATATCACAAAGGATAAGGGAGACCAAAGCATCTAGCTCAACTATTGCAAAGTGTCTTGGTCTTCTACTATATTAACAAGAAAAGAAGAGAAAGAAGAGAAGGGAGGGGGGGCAGAAACAACAGGAACAAGAAGGACATGTGAGGTAGGAACAGCAGCAGCCAAAATGATAATCATAAAATTCTATCTTGCAAGTTTTCATAGAATGCCCTTAAGTGAATTACTGTTGTCCTCCTGTTTCCCATGGATATCCTGGGGCAGATCACCGCTTTAGTGAGACCTGCAGACAGTGCATGGGGTACTTGAGTCACGTTGCTAATCAAAGTGACAGTGATGCTGAGGAAGCTACAGTCGATACCAGTCTACTCATCCACAAAAGCCCTAGTAGAAGACGCTGCAGACATGCAAAGTAACACCACCGGAGTTATGCAGCTGCTTAGGGGCTGTGATTGAAAGATGCCTAAAAGCCTGCTTCCTACCAGTAACCTCCTGTCCTGGTCTGATTTGTGCCTGGCATTATGCTCCGTGTTAACTTCTGTGAAGTCCCTGAGGTGACAGGAAGGAGGCCGCCAAGTAGGCTCAGAAACCTTTGTGCACCCACAGAAACCAAAACACCCCTTGCCTTCTTTGTTACGCATATCAGGATTCTGAGTCAAAATTTCTTTTGAACAAGGGCTCTGGGTTAGAAGAGTTGGAGAAGCACTGTGTTAAGATATGTGAACGCTGAGCTTTCTGGAACAACGTATGAATGTACTGACATTGTCCATATGGAATAATCCAAGTGCGATGTTCTGCACACGATAATGTAGGAAGTAAAGTGCTTCACGTTATAAAACTCAGTTTAATTAAACAATATTTATCTTAAAAGATGCTCTTAAAAATATTACATACTTCTGTGCCTTTTGAGGCAAAATATATAGACCATGACCTGAATTTTCTTCATAAACACTGCAACACAGCACACAGCACTGAAAAGAAGGATTATTTTTCTGTTTCCTGTCTTCCTACCTGAACAGAGCTCCTTCTAAGTCATCGTTCCTATATTTGTTGTTCTCCGTTTCCTAAATGACAAGCTTCCAAACAGCTTTTAACCTGGATAATCAGACAATTATGGTTTACGATCATATGCAAAAATCAAGCGAAAAAATTCTGAGTGAAGACCCAAGGTCCTTCCATAGAAGTACACAGATCTTAGCCCCTTAATTGACAAAACCTGTGTCAGAGAATCCGAAGTCTTAACTGTGGACTTCCTGGTTGATGACTGTGTTTCAAGTGGTTAAAGTTATTAGGAGTAGCTGGATAATAAGTTTCTGAGCAGACATTGGTTCAAAATACATAGAATTTTGTGCTCAGTTTGGTTACTTTTTTTATTTTAGAGATATAAGCTAAATATAAAAGTAAGAACATGCAGAAATCTGGACACTCCAAATATTATACATATTCATTTTTTCCCCAATATTAATAACTCTTATAAAAGCCTATGTCTCCTTCACTATGAAAGGTGATGAATTGAACCAAGAGAAATCATTTTAAATCATTCAGGTTAGAACATACTTGTTAAGAACCTAGCGCAAAAACATAATAAATATTACCTAGAACACTAAGCACATCTAAAAATTAAAACTATAAAAAATTAATAATTTGTTCTCATTGACAGAAGTAAAGGCCAGTGGACGTTATCACCTTAAATATCAAGTGGTGTAGCCTCAGCGCCCTAACTAAAGGCTTCCTGGGTTTGTCCATGTTGATACTCAAAAGAAAGCCATTAGTTTATAAAGGGGGAAATGTCTGAAATTAAGATAATATAGGATATAATAAAGAACATATTCCATCATACCTCACTCTGATCTAATAACACCAGCTTCAATATTTGCTGATTAACACAATGATAATCTATGCTTTCGGATGGTGGGCATAATCCCATGAGCAGTCAGACAGTGGTCATAAGAGAACACACACCCCAACTTCTCACTGAGCCCTTCATGGTCCCCACACTGCAGGCTCTGCTGCCATTCAGTGACAGCTGCTCACCAAACTCCAGCTCCCAT